>BQNB010012867.1:0-21913 GCA_026074375.1 Tanacetum coccineum
TTAGTTTCATGTGTAATCTCTTTGAAAATGTGACTTTAGCATGTGCAATATGTTAGGAATACGAAAAAGTCTCGGTCACTTTCTATATATCGATAAGTAGCTCGTAGTATAATATTTGGAAACTAGCTAAGCTAACCGGGTCAACATAAGAATACCCCTTATGTTGACCAGCCAATGTAAGGGTATAAATACCCTCTCCATGCCTTGAAGAGGGTGGTTTCATTTTATACATACACATTTTTTTCTCCCACTAAGTGTTCTAACCCACTCTTTCTCTTTCTAGAATTTTCTCTCTTTTAGTCATTCGTGATTGTATGTTTGATATCCTACAATTGGTATCAGTCGCCTTGGGGTGATATCGTGAGCTTGTGTGCGTTTCATCTTGTTTTTTATCGTTATTTTGGTCTTTTTGGTTTTGTGGTTTTTCAAAAATCAAACCCGGATTTTTGTGTTTAAAAGTGTTAAACTTTATGTTTTTAAGCAAGATCTAGGCCTAAGATAACTAGTTATACAAGAAAAATTAAGGTAAAACGTCAAAAAGGGTGTGTTTTGGTGATTTTTTTTGGAAAAAGTACGTTTTTTGTTGAAGCTAGCGAAATATGTTTTGAAGCTAGCGATTTATGTTGTCAAGCGAAACATGTATGCGAAATATGTTTGCAAGCGATTTATGACAGGTTGAAGTTCAAGCGATTTATGTCATTTCTTGGAAATGAAACTCTACTTAACTTTTCTTAGGTCAAGTGATGTGTGCTTAAACACACATCATTTGTACCCCGGAAAACACATTAAAACGGACTAAAACACTAAAATATGAGTAATTATCTTGCAAATATGTTTGTATTGTGTTTTTATGTCTTACAGGTACAAAGGATTGAAAACGAAGCAAAAACGGTAATTTTCGGGTGACTTTCGACGACGTTTTCACGTTTATAGAGATTCAAACGAACTCATAAAAATCCCACGATCACACAATTGGAAAGAGCACGAAATTACGAGTCTAACGGTACCGGCCTTTCTATCTTGAACCTTTCTAATTTGAACCTTTACGCCATTTCGAACCCTTTTATATTAAATAAACTAAACTGGGCCTAAATAGTGGTTAAATATAATTTGTCAATGTAGTAAATACATAACTATGCTTGAGCGCATTTGGTTCTTGTGTTTGAATTGAGTCTTCGACCGAGAGGTCGGGGGTTCGAATCCCACTTGGGCCAATTATGTTATTAAGCTAGAATGCCACGTGGCAGACCCGACCCAACCCGAATCCTGACCCAACCCGACCCGGACGTTGACTGGCGGTCAACCACCATTGACCGGTGGTCCGGATTTGGTTCACAGTGGTCCGCCACTGTTGACCGTCGCTGGCCAACGTTGACCGCCGCCGTTGACCGGTGGTCCGGCGATGGCTCCTGTGACGGCGCCGGTGACAGCTGGCAGGCCACGTGGCACCACTCAGGTGGTGACACATGGCGTACTAATCATTATGCAGGTTCGGTACGAGGTTACAAGTTTGGATGACGACTCGAGGATCGTTTGGTTGGCTCGGAAGGCTTGGTGGTTGGCTCAGGACCCCCGAACCAACAAAGAATAATCTAGATGTTGACGTGGCGAGCTCTGATTGGTAGATCTGGAATATGACAGCTGCCAATGATGAGGTACTAGGAAAGGGGATCCTGATGCAATCATTGGCGTAATTAATAAGCAATCATTTGAGGCGGCTCAGAGAGAAAAGACCAAAATACCCTTCGATCTGATACTCTAATTGGAAGATGGCCTGAATTGACAAAAATGCCCCCACATGGGCTTGGGCTATATAATGAAAGCAGCAGACGAAAATTAGGGGAGTGTAGTGTAAGAGTAGTTTAGAGTAGGATTTAGTAGTAGTGTAGTTTACTCAAAATTATTAAGTAGCTTATTTTTCATTCCAAATATTAGCTTAATTAGTCTTATTGTAAAAGCTTTTTAAAGCTTATTTAGCTTATTGTAATCAACTCTTTTAGCTTATTTTATGAAGATGAAGATTATTGAAGATGTTACTTGAGCTTATTCTTTTTCTAATCCTCTATTTTCTTTTCTTTTCTTTTTAAGCTTATTTTGGCTTATTGCTTAAAAGCTTATTATCACTTAATCAAATAAGCTCCTATAGCTTAATCGATTTGATTTTTAAGCTTATATATTTGAAATAAGCTTAGCTTATTTTTGATTTCCTTTTGTCCCTTCTTTTCGAATAAGCTATTTATTAGCTTATTCGAATAGCTTTGATAGCTTATTAGCTTATTAGATTTAGACTTTAATTTCTAAAAGAAGATAAAGTTTTTAAAATAGCTTATTATTTTAGATCTCCTAGCTTTAGCTTTTTTATTTCAAAATACTTAATATTTTGAAATTAAAGCTTTTAGCTTATAGCTTATTTATCCAAATCTCTTGTTTTCTTGTCTTATCTCTAATTTCATCCTTCCATCATCTAAGACCGGAGCTTAAGGGTCTTATAAGGTTGATAAATAGATAAAGTTTTGATCTTTTTGGTTTTTATGGAAGTAATTAGTAAATAAAGTTGACACCTTTACTTGCTAGTTAGTGAAGTAGAAGCTTAAAAGTGATAAGCTTATTTGTTTATTAAGTTTGTAAGATCGGGTGGTTTTTGATGCGGTCGTCATAGGACTTCTACACGAAGTTTTACAACTCCCTAGGCAAAGCACATAATCGTTGTAGTAGTAGTATAGGCAAGACTCGGGGGGTTGTTATCGTTCACTCGAGGAATAGGTTAGGAAGGCTTGATCAAGGTCTAACAGAATTCTAAAGGTTGAGAGGAGATTCTTTTTGTATTTTTTTGTTTATAGGAAAGCAGGTAAATCATATAATTGAGATTTGAGAGGTTGGTTGGTTTTAGCTATTAAACTAAATAAAAACTAAGTTAATGGTGATAACAATATAATAAAAGACTGTGTTTATTTAATCTTGTATTACTCCCTAGATTGCTTCTTCTAGTGTT
This sequence comes from Tanacetum coccineum, assembly GCA_026074375.1. NCBI lineage: Eukaryota > Viridiplantae > Streptophyta > Magnoliopsida > Asterales > Asteraceae > Tanacetum > Tanacetum coccineum. The sequence continues at coordinate 2,993 of BQNB010012867.1, forward strand.
GTTGCTTTGTCACACTTGTGATGATCTATGTAATTATTTCCTAAGTCATGAACGAATTACACGAACCCGCCGTCTATTTAATATTCCGTTAAGTCAACGCACAAGTAAGGTAGTATGAAGACTATTACAAGGCCCCTAAGAGTATATTAAATGCATTTAAAATATATTAAGAGTGGATAAACCATATAAGGGGCAAGGTAGTATGAAGATTGTTATCCGATGCTATCCTTTCTACATAATCATGTTTTCTTAGACATATCAACAGCGATACAGACAAAAGCTGGTTTTCTAAGACCTTACACGCATATTCATCACAAGAAGAAACACCACAAAGATCTACATTCTAGGTTTCATACAATCATAAATAAACACAATAGAAGGTTTAGCCAAGTATGTTAAAGATAAAGCAAGAACATATAGGAATCACACAACAAGATATATTGAATGAATAAGATAGTCTTACTTGATTAAAACATGAATTGAAGGAAGTACAATATGGTTTTGAGGCCCTAAAATCGTCCCTAACAGCTGCTAAACGAACTAGGGTTCGTCCCTTTCTTTTACTCTAAAGTTACACACTTAAAACCATAATTTCAGGTTTGTATATATAGGAAAATCGCTGCGATGACGTCACGTTTTAATCGTGACGCCGTCGTGATAAGAATATTCTAGATCTTGGGCTGGATCGTGCGGGCTGACACCATCGTAATATCTTGTGAAGCCGTCGTGGTAGGATTTGTGACGGCGTCACGTGTAATCTGTGACGCCGTCTCTAGCTTATGAGGAGAAATTCTTGAGCAATGTTGGTGTAGGTCCGTAGTCTTGTTTGTTTCTTCTCTAAATAAGCCCAAGTTACGTGTATTTCTTCCAAATGCAAAATACCTAAAAATGAACGATTAAGTACCTATTTTGGGCATAAACACACGATTTAGAGGGTTAAACGGACCCGAAAAAGTGTATAAAATTACACCTCATCAAATACCCCTACACATGGGATTTGCTTGTCCTCAAGCAAATGGGCTTTTCTATCTAGACAATAATAATATGAGGGGTCATTTTACCTACTCTTTAAAAGTATTTTAAAACACAACCTTCTAGACCTTGTAATTAAAAGCACGGAAAGTATATACTAGCACCTCACATAAGTGTTTGAGATTCTCTCTTTCACTCGGGTGTATAATAAATTATAACATAAGGGGGAAACGGAAAATCAACACTCGTTACCTATCATAGCATATAAATTATCATAGGCTTGGTAAAGGATCAAACCTCCACCGCTAGGCGCAAGTATTATTCATTACTATCCAAGAGGTGTTTTAAAGGGTTGTGAGGTGTAGGTGTAAGATAACATATAATAGAAACGGAAATAGATGGGATACATTCGGGTAGCTTTGGATGAATTTGGAGTGGAAGGGTTAGCTAATTATTTACACAAATACACGCTGGTTTGGTTGCTAAGCCAAAACTCGGACGAAGGTATACAAACTCTACACAACTCTACATCAATTTCTTTCTTTTTCTTTTCTCTTTTTTTGAATAATGTAACACCCCCAAAAATGTAATAATACGTACCCCTACACTTGAGCTTTTACATGCTCGATATTTACAATCTATCTAATGACCCGATTTGAGGTGGATCAAAATAACATGGAATATACATTTGCAAACAATATGGGGATATTGACTTAACTTTTCTTCCCTATTTTTCCGCGAAATAAATACTACCATGAATCCCAATCGTCCCAAAACTGTATTTACAAGGATAAGGATTTAGCAACCGTGTACTTAATAACTAACTTAGGTTAAACACAATAATATGCTAAAAGCGAGTACATACAAGGTAGGCTAAGGCGATTTGGGTGTAATGATTGGTTTAAGGGTGACAATGCTCTTCATTAATAATCTGGAATCCATCAAAAAATTACGAGAACTGTGAAAAAGGATAGGCTCAGAGGGTTGTACTAGGGTATCTTGCACTAAAGGTGAGTACATGGCAAGGGTGTGGGATAGTTATATGATCGGTGTGACCATCATAACAATTACAGGTTTAAAATATGGGTTAATCCTAATGCCTCTTATCAAGCAAATCCTAATACTTACTTTGCGGTCTCGGGATGTATCACAAAAACAAGTTCTAGAATTTAATATACTACCAGTACACTCATATGAATTTTACTAACACCAGACATTCTAAAAAAGGCGACGAAGACCACACGTATACATCCGTAACGACGGAATAGACACGTGTGACTGCTCACTCCTTAACTCGAACCGGGTAAAGATAAAATCATCTTGGGTTACTAACGATAGGTACCCGAATTCCTAAAGATCCAAGAGCGAACCTCACATTTTTGAGGTGGAATTTTAAGGGTTATTATGCTAGTCATATAAATTCTTATCCATGGGACGCTAGTAATACTCGGTTTTCGTTGGTACGTGTCGTAAAAAAAATTAAATTTTGGTAAAAATCACCCTTTTATGCTATGTTTTGATATATTACCCATATTTTTAAGGACAAACTAAATGACAAATGAAAGAATAATTTCTAAGGCTTATTTTCCCCCTACATTTATTTTGAACATTGTCCTCAATGTTCTCTGGAAGTACCCGTTTAAATGAATAAAGGGAAAAGAAAACAAAGAAAAGAAACTAGTACTCCCCTGGTTTACTCAATAATGGAGAAGAAACATGTGATAACTAGTTAAATCGTCATCCAAGAATTGTCCAATGAAACTTCCTAAGAACTTCTAAGCTTCTTCTCATCAAATATAACATGTAATCAAAGACAAAGACAACTACACCAAGCGTAAAATCCACGGGTGAATGATAAATACAACCTCATTAACTAAGTTTAGACTCTATGAAAGCAATAAAGATAGGATGAGAGTATAGTCATATCACAGGTTTTTGTAGATTTATAAAAGAATCACATATTTTAGATGTTACACAAGTTATATTTTCAAAAATACTTAAAAATTTTGAATTTTCTAGTAGCTGGCCTCATGATGCCGTCAGGAATATCCTGACATCGTCATAGAGGTCGAGCTAACAGCGTCGCGTACAATCTGTGACACCGTCTCCACACTCTGTGAAAAATCACTTTTTGTTTTTGATGAAAAATTTCATGTATGCAATCTTCTAAGTTATTTCCTACACCAATTACTGCATAAAACCTGAGATTTGACAATACAATCATATGACTGGAAACAAACACACAAGACACACAAGACACACAAGACACACCTAATATGCAAGAAATAAAAGATTGGGTTGCCTCCCAACAAGCGCTTATTTTTGTTCGAGTCACGAGCCTGACTCTACGCTTATTTGATGCGTAAAATGTGGGTCTCCCCTACACTTGAGGTTAAGTGTGGGTGATAGTAGCGATACACACTATTTTGATGGAAGTGTGCCACGTGGGGGTAAAGGTGGTGTATGAATAGTCAAGGGTTTTACTGCCTTCATCCTAAAACTACCCGGACTATATTTGTTTATGGGAGGGTTGGTTCCTCTTTTGCCTCCTAGACTTACATCCAAGGGTGAAAAATTGGGTAAAAGTTGAGGCTCTGGTTCATCAACACTAAGAAATCCCTTAGAACTAAGAAAGAGGTCATGGGTATTAGTATTTAAGCCTAGATCCTCTAGTTTCATGTGGTCCTAAGGTTCTACCTCCATTGGGATTCCTATAGTGTCTTCAACTTTATAAGGTTCGTTTGCCCAGTGATAGCTAATCACCCGAACGGGGATTCACACCCGAATAGATCTATTTCATAACATTCGCGCTCACCCTCCAAGTGATTTACAGTTCATGAAGCTGTGACGTAGACTTGTATGTACCCATCACAGGTGTCCCCTCCAAGAACACCCGGGCATTTATTTAAAGAATATGTACTCCCGTTACCGGTGTCCCCTCCAAGAACACCCGGGCAGTAATGTAAAGAATATGTACTCCCGTTACCGGTGTCCCCTCCAAGAACACCCGGGCAGTAATGTTGTTGTTATCAGTTCAATCCGCTTAAACTAATCCGTAATCATTTCAAAAGTAAAGTATGCACTCATGTCCAAAAATGAAGTTAAGTAATGTATCCCATAGAGATATATGAGTATGTAAACCATATTGTAATCAACCGTGTAAATGCATTTGCAAACAAGCATGTTTTCACCCCAAAAATATATGTAACACAAGTAAAACATGGGGCTATAAACTCACATTGATGTTGTAGAACGGTTGGCAGATAGGCATCTAATATGCACAACACGAACGGAAGACGAGCGGCTCGATCAAGAAGTTGCAACTAATCTTAACGGTTAAGTCCCACTAGCCTAGGATAATGAATTTGGGATTCCCGATGGATAGTCACCTCAACGCGACACGTTGATAAAAGATTTAGATTTCAAGTTGTCGTAGTTTGGTGGTTGGTTAAATAAATAAATCAAAAATAAACGCAAAGTGTGTAATATATGCCGTATATATTACTTATGAAAAATAACAATTATATAACTCATACTGTGAATTATATGACAAAGACAAACAATCCAAGGATTAATATGAAATGTATAATACTTTGCAAGTATTATATAAGAAGTGTAAGTAAATAATTAAACCAAACAGTTTGACATGTTTTCGGAAATCACCACTTAATTAAATAAAAGTTCTAGTATAAAAGTAAACACACATTTTAAAGTCTTTACTTTGTCCATTAATCGGGAAATATAAAATAATATTTTATAATTTAGTATTCGTTTCCTTGACGGGTCTTAGTTAAACTAGTTGTCCCATTTACAAAAGTGTAGTTCTCGTTGGTTTATCTGGTTATTGTATAATTACAAATTAGCGATCTTAAGACTATATAACTTCGTCTTTTATCGGTGTTTTTAAAATAATAAAAATTATAAAGAAATTTATTAAGTATATAACTTTTTTATAATTTCGGCATGAACTATTCGTTATACCACGTTTCCCATTTTCGCAAAACTCAACGTTTTCCCTTAATCAATATATGTTGCAATTATTCTCGTTCCAATATTTCAAACACCCGCGTGTTTTAGATATAATATGTATATATATGTTATTATATCTAACTAAACAAAATAATAAATATCATATTTATTTAACCATTTAAACCACCAATATATATCCGGTTTTATATATATGAAATCTTGGTATATTTTTATTAGTCAATTTATATAAACCAAACGCACCCTAACGGATTCTGCCAAACCAAACGCCCCTTTTACGGTTTAACTGCTAACCCAAACACCCTCTTACGGTTTTCTGCACACCCAAACGCACCCCTTACGGTCTCCTGCTCACCCAAACGCACCCTTGTGCGGATTCACAGCCAACCAAACACTCCCTTATAGTTTTTCTGTTATCCCAAACAGCCCTATACGCTTTCTATATCAACCAAACGCACCCCTTTAATATTTCTGTAAAACCAAACGTACCCTTATTGTTTCCTAATCAACCGAACGCACCCTTAGTTATTTTCTACATAACCAAACGCACCCTTAGTGCATTTCACAGCCAACCACGCACCCTTGTGCGGGCTGCTGCTGAACCACCGAAACAAACACCCTTCGTGGTGTTTCTGTTAAACCACAACGCACCCTAGTGGCTGTTAAACTCAAACCGAACCCATCCTAATTGTTGTTAAGCCCAAACCGAACGCACCCATTTTGGTGCAAACCAAACGCACCCTGCTGTGGTGTTATTTCAGAACCAAAACGCACCCTACGTGCCAATAAAAACATAAACAAATGCACCCTTGTTGGTGGTTTATAACCGAACAAAAACAAACACCCTTTTTGGGTTGTTTAAAATAACAAACGCACCCTCGGATGAGAATGAAACCAACCGCACCCTAGGGTGATTCTACACAGCCAAACGCACCCTACGTAGTGCAAAGAACAAACCGAACGCACCCCGGCTGGTGCAGAATCAAACGCACCCTTTAGTGGTGCAAAACCCAACCTGACCACACCCCTTTTTGGGCCAACACCAAACCCGATGCACCCTTTTGGTGGGGGTTTAAAACCACACGCACACTAATAGGTTTGAGGTGGTAGGGATGGCTTGGTGAGGTGATGTGTGGCGGGGCAGCGGTGGCAGTGGTGTGGTGGTGGCAGCGCGTGGGTGTGGGGATCGGATAGATCGGTTGATCAGAAATACTTTTAGACTCGGCCGGAAAACTAGCCGGAAAAGTTTTCCGGCGGCGACGGAGGCGGTGGCAGGCCGAAAATGGGGAGAGGGAGAGAGACATTGATGTGTGTGTGTTTATTATTTCCAAATGAAAAAAAATGTAAAGTAAAGTGGCAATTTACAAATAGATGGGGGTTAGTTTTGTAATATTTTCACAAGGGTCAAAAGTGTAACTTTTGGTAAATATTGGTTCGGGACTCGTTTGAGCCACTTATCGGATGATTCAAAATACAAAACTTGCGCCATTGTTTTCCAAATAATTTTTCCAACAAAAATGAGTATTCATTTGATAGTATTTCATAAATATTTTTATAACATTTATAAAAATATTTGTTATTTATTTGGAAACCCGGTTATGTCTTGTCCGAAAGTAAAAATAAAAATAAATTTTTAACTCGAATATTTGCGTTATCAACAAACGTTACTGAATAAAATGATGACTAATTTATTAAATATTTTTATTTAATAAAACGTGTTAATTAAATATAATTTAATTATTTTCTTGTTTCTAAAATCTTACGAGGGCATTTTAGTCACTTTCTGACTGTTTTCGTGTCTCGGTCAAAACTAAAAAGTTGTCAGGAATGTCGTTTTACATCAAATTGCTTTAGAGTCAGAATCGTGAAAATGTGATTTAGTGGCTCGTTTTTGATAAATCAACTTAGGAATAACATATATCTCTTTTAAATATGTTTAGAAAAATTACTGGTTACGCGGTAATCGCTTTTATGTGACAATAAAAGACCAAAAGTCAAAAAGTCAAATCGGACCTGAAAAGTCAAAGGTTAAAATAGTCCTTTAAAATTCCGAAAATTATCGGATGTTACATTTTGTAACCTATTAAAGGTTTGATCCATTGTTTCTAAACTTAATGCAGCAAAGTTCTCATATTGTTGTTTGAGAAGTGTCCTCTGAACCTTCTTGGACTCCTTGTTCCCTCCATACCTTTTCTCTATAGCCTCCATTAGCAACTTTGCATCTTGATATGAGTGGAACTTTAGTTGGTCTTTGTTTGGAAGTGCCATCAACAGGGTTGCTCTTGTTTTCATTTCATTTCTTCTATCTTGTTTTTCTTCAGTAGTGGTGGGTTCATACTCCTGTTCAACTGTTCCAACAGTTCTCCTCAGCACTTTGTTCCCATTCTTGATTACTTCCTATATGGAGTAATCAGTCATAAGAAAATATTGTTCTATCCTCATTAGCCAAAGAACATAGTCTCCTGGGTTGAGGATAGGTAGTCTTGCAGTCAGATTGGTAGTGGTAGTTCCTACCTCTATCTTATCACTGAAAAAAATAGATCTTGGATGAATTGGTTATTTCTTCTTATTCAAAGCTTCACAACAAGCTCTGATACCACTTGTTGATCCCAATGAATAAATCTTTAACTCCTTAGCTTGTAAGGTTTAGTACCCTTTGATAAATGCAAAAATACTAAGAATGAAACTTTGATTGAGTGATATAAACTATGCGGAATCTAGTTTATACCACTAAGAAGTATTCTCAATGAAATAGTAAAGTATGTTTTGACACAAAGATATAATCAACACAATAAGCTTCAATATATATTAATACGATCACTCTGACTTAGTGATAGGGTTTACAACCTTGAAGCTACGAACTCTATGGAAAACTGAGATGGAAAACTAATGTATCTTTCTATACCCTAGGATCCCCTTTTATACACCAAGGAGTCCTACAAGGCTTACAATACATTCTTAACTTATCATGATCTTTTGTATAAATAAACGTAATCTCTTAATCAAATAAGTTATACATATCTTTTACAAAAATAACTTAATACTTATCTTCGTAAGTATTCTTGTTCTCCAATCAATCTTTATCTCTTTGATTTGTCTTTATCCTCTTGACAGCAGTAAATCTTCTAGCAGTTGTAATTCAGCAGTAGTTGTATCTTTATAACCAGCAGCACATACTGAGCATAAGCAAACAGTAATGTACCCTACGTAGCAATACAACTTTACGCTAACAGTTGAACTTTACTCTGCAAGTACTAAGTATAACGTAACACTAACTAAGAACATCTAGCAGTAGTAACTTTTGTCAAACGAAGTACTAACACACATTACCATACTTTCAGTCTTCAACTCTGAGCAGTCTTAACTTCTACTGACAGTAGAAACTAAATACTAACAGTACTAAATTATACTAACAGTAATAACTAGCAGTGGTAACTTTATACATATCAGTACTAACTACTTAGCATAGTTTCCATTATGTACCTGAGCAGTAGTAAGAATCCTTGAAGTCTTTTAAGTCCCAACAGTTGGCAATCTTATGTCCAACTATGGTACCAAATTCTGAGAAACTTGTGGAAGTCTTCATCGGGGGATTACCCCAAAGTATTGAAGGAAATGTTACCGCTTCAAAGCCTCAAACTTTGGAGGAAGCCATTACCATAACCCAGAGGTTAATGGATCAAGTAACAAAGCACAATTCTGTGCAAGGAACCAATGATCACAAACGAAAGTTTGATGATAGAAGAACCTTCACCAACAACAACTACCAAAACAACCGTAACAACAACAATAACAACCGCAACAATGATCACCACCAACAACAGAATAGAAGGCAAGAAACCGCCAGGGCTTATGCTGCCACCCCAACTGAAAACAATAGGTATACTAGAAACCTTCCCTTGTGTAAAAGATGTACCCTACATCACACAGGACCTTGCACTGTCAAGTGTCAGACTTGTAACAAGGTAGGTCATCAGACCAGGAACTGCAAAAACAAGGGGCCAACCACTGGGAGTAATTTACAACCAGTATCAGTAACTTGTCATGCCTGTGGAGAGAAGGGGCATTACAAAAATCAGTGCCCAAAAGCAAACAACAGTGCCTGTTGGGAATTAAACTTATCTTAGTACCACCAAGGGAAGAGTTTATACTGCCAAGCTTAGTTAGTACTGCCAGAGTTGAAGATAGTACTGCTAGAAGAAAGTTAGTACTGCTAGTACTAACTTAACACTGCTAAAGGAGTTAAGACTGCTGCATGAAGACTTATGACTGCTGAAGAGATAAAGACGTGTGATATGATTTGTATTAGTTTATTTTGTGTATATCTTATATTATTATAAAGATTCGTATAAGATAAATATTTAGAAGATTTGTAGTTATCTTGTAAAGGGCTCCTTGGTGTAAAAAAGGAGATCATAGGTTATGGTGTTATATACACATTCATAGAGTCTTGATAGATAGCTTCAAGGTTGTAAACCCTAGTACTACACAGAGTACTCGTATTATTTGATAATAATATTAGAGCTTTTTAGTTGTACCATTGTTCATACACTTTATTGTTTCATTAACATTCTTCTAAGTATTAAAGAGTAGATTCCGCATACTCTTTAGTATTCACAAAGTTTCTACTAAAGTTGTTTTGGATTTATCCAAAGTGACTTAACCTTTCCAAGCTAAGGAATAGATCTTGAATTAGGATCAACAAGTGGTATTAGAGCATGTGTTCTGAAACTTTGATATAGAAGAAACTTACAAGAAGAACTCTTTACTCACAAATAAGAGATGGATCTAGAAACTGCTCAAACCACTACTACTTCAAAGTTGCCCATTCTTAAACAAGGCGAATATGATATGTGGAGGCTAAGAATTGAGTAATACTTTCAAGTACAAGACTGTGCTCTATGGGATGTCATAGAGAATGGAAACTCTTTCAAACTAGAAGCTCGAACAACAACAAATGCAGATGGTACCTCAACTTCATAAATACCAGGTCCTATAACTGCTGATGAAAAGACTCAAAAGAAAAATAATGTGAAGGCAAGAAGTACGTTACTGATGTCACTTCCCAATGAACATCTACTGACTTTTAATCAGTACAAGGATGCCAAGACTTTGTTTGCTGTCATAGAAACAAGATTTGGTGGTAATAAAGCCACAAAGAAGACTTAGAAGACTCTTCTGAAACAAATGTATGAGAACTTTAGTGCACCAAGCACAGAGTCTCTTGACTCTATTTTCAACAGGCTTTAGAAGATTATAAGTCAGCTGACAATCTTGGGGGAAAATATTTCACAAGAAGATCTTAATTTAATTTTTTTGAGAAGTCTGCCTTCTGAGTGGAACACTCATGTTTTGGTCTGGAGTAATAAACCTGATCTAGACAGAATGAGCTTTGATGATCTCTACAACAATTTCAAGATTGTTGAACAAGAGGTTAAAGGAACAGCAAACTTAAGCTCAAGCTCAAGTTCTCAGAACATGGCCTTTGTATCATCTCCTAGCAGTACTAATGAAGTTAATACTGCTTATGAAGTTAGTACTGATAACATTTAAGTTAGCATTGCTAGCACTCAAGTTAGAACTGCTAGTACTCAAGTTAGTACTGCTAACTTAAGTGATGCCACTGTTTATTCATTTTTGGCCAATCAACCAAAACCTGAAGGGTCATCAACTGTACATAGACCTTGAACAAATCTATGAAGATGACTTAGAAGAGATGGATTTGAAGTGGCAGTTAGAATTACTAAGCATGAGGACAAGAAAGTTTTTCTAGAAAACTGGTAGAAAGATCACTATTAATAGAAGTGACACAGCTGGATATGACAAGTCAAAGGTAGAGTGTTTCAACAGTCACAAGTTAGGATACTTTGCAAGGGAATGCAGAGGACCTAGGAATCAAGATAACAGGAGTAGGAATCAAGGCAGCTCTAGAAGGACTATAAATGTGGAAGAAATTTCTTCCAAAGCCATGTTGGTTGTTGATGGAGCTGGTTTTGACTGGAGCTATATGGCAGATGATGAAGTCCCTACAAACATGGCTCTTATGGCTTTTTCAAACTCTGAGGTACATAATGATAAAACTTCTTCAAAAACCTGTTTAAAAAGCTTTGAAATTCTTAAAACTCAACTTGATAATTTAATAATAGAGTTTAACAAATCAGAGTTCAATTTAGCTAATTATAAAAGAGGGTTAGCATCTGTAGAAGAACAACTTGTCTTTTACAAAAAGAATGAGGTTCTTTTTTGTGAACAACCTATTGTCCTAAAAAGAGATATCTCATATAAAGACTCAGAAATTAGTATGCTTAAAAGTGAGTTAGAAAAGCTTATGCAAGAAAAGGAAAGCAATCAACTTAAGATTGAAAAGTTTGATAATGCTTCAAAGAGTCTAGACAAATTAATAAGGAGTCAAATACCTGATAAAAGTAGAAAGGGTCTAGGGTTTGTAATCTATAATGTTGTTCCACCTCCCCCTACAGGGTTATTTGCACTTGCAAACCTTGATTTGTCTCACTCTGGTCTAGAGGAATTCCAACAGCCTAAGTTTGAAGGATATGGACCTAAGACTAGTAGGAGTGTTAGTGAAGATACTTCTAATAAGGTTAGGGAAACTCCTGATGCCCCATTGGTTGAGAAGTTGATGTCAAATGATAAGTTAGAGAAGAAAACTGATTTTCCTACTGTTGCTAGGATCCGTTACTTACAAGCTTGAGCTGCCTTAAGAGTTGAGCAGGGTTTATCATACGTTTCATGTGTCCAACTTGAAGAAGTGTTATACCGACGAACCATTAGCCGTTCCGTTAGAAGGGCTCCACATTGATGACAAGCTTCATTTTGTCAAAGAACCGGTCAAAATCATGGATCGAGAAGTCAAACGGCTGAGGCAAAGCCGTGTTCTAATTTCCAAGGTTCGATGGAACTCCAGGAGAGGTCCTGAGTTCACATGGAAACGTCAAGACCAATTCAGGAAGAAATATCCACACCTCTTCACAGAAACCGCACCGTCGTCAAGTGTCGCATCTTAAGCCTTGAGGACAAGGCTCATTTAACAGGGGAAGACTATAACACCCCGTGTTTTAGGGTCATTTATGACGTCTATTATTTCACTATTTATTTTTAGTCTTGTACGCGTTTGCTTTTAATTTCAAGTGCTAAGTTAAAACTCGCGTAAACTAAAAATGATCATTCAATGTAAACGGGCATCAAACAATTAAATCTTTACATCAAGTAAGTGTTAAATAATTATTTAGAGGATGATTATTATCTTTGCACCTTTTATTTTTATTGGTTATGTAAACGTTTACGTTTCGCGATAAAATACGTTTAGGCATACCCGGAATCACCAAAACTTTTCTACGCTTCAACAAATACCCATTTTTATACCCAATACCCAAAGTTTTATAAAAATGCACCCATATTTATCACCATAGCCAAATTTTAAGCAAAATAAATAAACCAAGACTTGCAATATACAAGTATTTACTTTCACATTTACTTTATACATCATTTAACTTCAAGTAACATATCATATAAGCAAAATATCAAAGAAAATCAACTTGCACTTCCTCCCCCTCCTAAATTTCGTGGGATGCATCCCATAATAGGGAACCATGAGCTAACAAAAACACCAACTTGATTATGTACATCACCAACTCATTAAACCATAAGACTTTCCTAGAATTCCTCTTTATGTCTTAGACTTTCCTTATGACCTTTGACTAGTCCTAATGGTATATAAGGCTTGCACTAGTGTAAGTAACACATACACACTTCATTTCCTTAGTGAAAACTCACTCATTATCTCCCTTTGGCTCTCTCAAACCTATGACACCAAGCAAACGCATACATAATCCATACCAAAATTTATTTACCACATTTACAAGCATTTCTAAAACATATCTAAGATAACCTAAGGTGTTTAGAAGGTTTGGTTTAAGGTTTACATGTGTTAAAGCAAGAAGGTTCAAGATTAGGGTTTTGCTTGGAATTAGGGTTTTCAAGTGTTGTAAGCTTAGGTTAAGTCGCTAAACAAGGGTTTAGATCATTTTGTTCATCATCCTACTTCATATTAAGGTTACCTAAAAACCTTAATCTTTTTACATTTATGATTTTATGGGTATATAATGGTTATATAGTTAATCACCATCTAAGGAACATAATGAGATATAAAATGGTTTTTATTCTTGTTTATGGTTTTGGTAAACTTTGTCATATGATATATGGATGTTATGGAATATGTTATAAAGAAGTATATACACTATATGAGTGTTGGTTAAGTTATATAAAGTATATATAAGTAAAATGTATAAAAAGTTACTTATAAATGTTCATGAACAAATGAGTATGTAAGTTTGATGTTCTTGTGATTCTTGGACAATATATGGACTAATCATGGACTAGAGACCTTAAGGATGTAAGACATGTGATATTGAAGATTGTAATGGACTTGTACCAAGTGTACTAAACTAAAAGTTATAAAATCAAGGTTTAAATATACTTTTAGCAAAATGACCAAAGTGGTCTGATCAAAACTAAAAAATAAAGTAATTATTTTATATTTTTATAGAATACTACATGTTACAAGGATCGTAGGCATATAAAGAACTCGAAAAACCGATTTAAAACGAATGAGATACGCTAATTTCAAGTTACGCGATAATAAACGCGTTTATAAAAGAAATTTTATAAAAACTTTTTAAGTTTCACTTCTAATATATATACAAATGGTTATTTTTCTCAGATAGTACATATTTTTAGAATTCCAAAACATTAAGAATCGTAATTTTTAGATCAATAACGAAGGAGTTATGAATTACGTAAGTTTTTGATAATAAATACTTTTATAAAAATAATTTTATAAAAGTTACTGTTCACATCAGATTTATAAATTTTGAAAACATCATTAATATGATAGAACTTTTAATTACGAAGACGTGCTCAAAAGAATAACTAAAAACGGAGCTATAACGAATAAAACACGACGTTTACGATAACTAAGTTTATAAAAACAATTTTATAAAAGCCATGAACAGTAAAAAGTACTGTTCACCAGAGGACACGAAATACAAAAATGTCATATTTTGATACATCATCTTTATACGAAAGCGTGGGCGTAAGAAACATACCAAATGGGCTTAAAGCGAGAAAGATACACACTATTTTATACTTATGCACTATTTTCTAACGTGAATAGTGTTGGTTCGTTTTTTTTATAAATTTTTGCGAAAAATTATAGAATCATTTATATAATATTTATACATGTCTTAAACTTTATAAATATTATTTTACAAATACAATGGAATTATTTATTCGATTATACGAGTACAAACACATAGTATTTATTTATCAAATGCGATTTAAATATGATTTCATAAACACAACTACATGGTGATGTAGCTATATAGAATTGTATACGGTATTCATTATTCAAAATGCTTAGTGCTCATACGGCATATAATTAATTAGGTTGCATTCGGGCGTTTACGTGAAGCATTTTCTGTGATTTACATTGATTGTTCATCACTCAAGGTGAGTTTATAGCCCCATATTTTACTTGTTTTACATATACGTTACAACTTTTGGGGTGAGGACATGCTTGTTACCAAATTCATTTACGTGATTGATTTGAATTTATTACGTGTGCATTTACAATTCATTTTACAAACTGGTCTGCATACTCAATTACTTATTTTGGGACGAAATACATTGCTTGTTTCACTTCATTTTTGAAAACAAGGACATTACTTTACTTTTACCTAAATGATTACGGATTAGCTTAAGCGGATTGAACTGTGAATTACCTGGAGGGTGAGCGCGAATGTTATGAAATAGATCTATTCGGGTGTGACAGCCCCGTTCGGGTGATTAGCTATCACTGGTGTCGAAACTACCGAGCCAACGAACGTTATAGCATGTCGGAGCACAACATTTAACTGAACTTGAACAATTACCGTGCCTTGAATAAAGTGGCATATATATGAGTCTACGCAGCAGTTTCAAGAACTTAGAGTAATCGTAATCATTGTATTATACACACATGAATATTTACGTTGCCTTGAATAAAGTGGCAATACATACTTTGAACAATGATGGTCTAACTATACATACGTTTTGGTGACTATTTGGGGATTTAAATGGTCATGCATACTTTATAACTCTTTGATTTACAACACTCATACATACATTTTGGGTGACTATTTAGGGATTTAAATGGTCTACTTTACAAAATTGTTGTTCAACAGTTATACTTAAACAAACCTATGAACTCACCAACTTTATGTTGACACTTTTTAAGCATGTTTTTCTCAGGTGAATTAGATGCTTGGCTTATTTGCTGTGCATTGAAGTCTAAATAATTCAAGATTTCTTTCAAACGAGACAGTTAGAGGTCGTTCTCTCATGACTTGAGCAATGGTATTATGAAGTAACGCTCCCGGAAACATATTCTGCTACGACCCATTTTTGGGGGTGTTGCTGACAGGATCTAGCCAAGACTACATTTTGATGCCACTATGGAAAGATGGTTTATTATTTTATTCTTCTTCAAAAATGCTAGCAATGATGAATCACAACCTTCTACTGATTCTGAAAAGAAGGATGATGAAAGTGGAATTGATGATCAAGAGAAGCCTTAAGACAGTATTCAAAATATTAATACTATTGGACCAAGTATTAATACTACCAGTCCAATTCTTAATGCTGGTAGTCTAAATATTAATACTGTTAGTCCAATAGTTAATACTGCTAGGTCAAATGGCTCTCAATCTGGATCAGACATGTTTCCTTTTAGAAATAATGCTACACTAGAAGCCACACATGCTGATTTATTTGGTGATGAAACAGAAGTGGATATGAGCAACATTAATACAACATATCCAGTTCCTTCTACTCCAAATATAATAATCCATAAAGATCACTCAATTGAAAATATGATTGGTAATGTGCAATATGGTGTTCAGACAAGAAGAATGACAAATGAACAAGGGTTTATTAGTGTTGTTTATGAAGGGAAAACTCATAAAGACCTTCATACTTGTCCGTTTACTTGTTTCCTATCTCAGGAAGAGCCCAAGAAGGTAATCCAAGCATTAAAAGATCCAAGTAGGATAGAAGCTATGCAAGAAGAGCTTCTGCAATTCAAATTCAACAAGTTTGGACATTGGTGGATTTACCTTATGGCAAGAGGGCCATTGGAACCAAATGGGTCTACAGGAACAAGAAAGATGAGAAAGGAATTGTGATTAGAAACAAGGTAAGGCTGGTTGCACAGGGTTACACTCAAAAAGAAGGAATAGATTATGATGAGGTTTTTGCTCTAGTTGCTAGGATCGAAGCAATTAAGCTGTTCTTATCCTATGCCTTATTCAAAGACTTTGTTGTGTACCAAATGGATGTGAAGAGTGCATTCCTATATGGCAAGATTGAAGAAGAAGTTTATGTCTGTTAACCTCTAGGTTTTGAAGATCCAGAGTTTTCTAACAAAGTTTATAAGGTAGATAAGGCATTATATGGTCTACATCAGGCTCCTAGAGCTTGGTATGAGACTTTATCTACCTATTTATTGGACAATGGATTTCAAAGAGGCCAGATTGATAAGACTTTGTTCATTAAAAGGGTCAAAGGTGATATTCTACTAGTACAAGTATATGTAGATGATATCATTTTTGGGTCTACAAGGAAAGAGATGTGTACTGAGTTTGAGAAGATGATGCATAAGAAGTTCCAGATGAGTTTTATAGGAGAGCTCACTTTCTTCTTAAGATTACAAGTGACTCAGAAAGATGATGGGATTTTCATCAGTCTGGACAAGTATGTAGATGAAATCTTGAAGAAGTTTGGTTTTTTAGCTCTGAAAACAGCAAGTACACCTATGGAAACTTCTAAGCCATTGCTCAAGGATACAGAATCAGGAGATTTTATGTTCACTTATATAGATCAATGATTGGATCATTGATGTATCTAACAGCTTCTAGGCCTGATATAATGTTTGATGTATGTGCTTGTGCAAGATTTCAAGTCACACCTAAAGTTTCACATCTTCATGCTGTGAAAAGAATCTTTAGATACTTGAAAGGTTAACCTAAATTAGGCCTTTGGTATCCTAAGGACTCACCATTTGACTTGGAAGCTTATACTAATCGTGACTATGCTAGTGCAAGTTTAGACAGGAAATCCACAGCAGGAGGTTGTCAATTTCTTGGAAGCAGATTGATTTTATGGAAATGCAAGAAGCAAACTATAGTTGCCACCTCTACTACTGAAGCAGAGTATGTAGCTGCTGCTAGTTGCTTTAGACAAGTACTTTGGATTCAAAATCAAATGCTGGATTATGGATACAACTTCATGAATACCAAGATATTAATTGACAATGAAAGCATCATCTTCATAGTTAATAATCTAGTGTTTCACTCAAAGACTAAGCACATTGAGATTAGACATCACTTCATCAGAGATTTATATGAGAAGAAGCTTATTCAGATGATCAAGGTTTACACAGATCTAAATGTTGCAGACTTGCTCACAAAAGCATTTGATGTTGGTAGATTTCAATATCTAACTGCCAGTATTGGAATGCTTAACCCTGAAGCATTGATTTAGGGGAGGTTAATAGTGTCAAGATGCAGTGGACTATGCTTGACATGAAATGGAACAACAACAAATGATGAAATTTCAAGTTAGTGTTGTTAGCCTAACTTACTACTAGTAAGTATCATTACTACTGCTGTTATAATAAATATTGTGAGATTTGAGAGAAAGCAAAAACAGATAGAGAGAAAAAGTGAGCTTAAAAGAATAGAGAGATGTGTGAACCAAAAACAGAAAGAGTATTTAAGTGAGAAAAAGAAATGAGAGATGTAGTGAGTTCAAAAACAAAAGGAGAGATTTGTGAAATAAAAACAGACAGAGTAATTCAGTGAGAAAAAGAATTAAGGGATAAAGTGAGAATAAAAACAGAAAGAGAGCTTGTGAGAATCAAAATTGATGGTAGAAATGCTTTTTGGAATGAAATTGAAGTTAAGACTAGTACTTCAAAAATCAATACTGCTAGGCATTTCTTAGTACTGCTGGGAACTATTTAGTATTGTTAGTCTAAACTTAGTACTGCTAGGCATTACATAGTACTGTGAGGCTAAATTTAGTACTGCTAGGCTACCGGCCATAACAGATTTTTGGCAACTAAATATTGCCGTTGAGATATTTCTGCCAAATTTTTCGCTTATAGGGGTCTATAATTTGGATAATCCTTGATCTTTCTTTCACTTATAAGCTTTGTTCAAGATAAAGAATCCATTTTATTCAGTCGGTCCAATCAAAACCCTTAAGCGCTTTCTATAAAATCTCAATTACCTTTGCCAAACTCTCATACTCTCATTAACGAACATAAACCTATAACCCTTATCATAACTTAATTACTAATGGGTAATTTGGAATTCTGCGACAAATACAACATGGTTGCTTATCTAAAGAAACCATCTGGGTGTGACAAATGATATTTTAGCAGGTTAGTTAAAGCCTGTATAATTCAGTTTATGTGTGTCATTATGTGTTTTATATGTGTATGAGATGGAAGTACATGAGTGATGAATCATGGTACTTGTTGAAATGAAATCATTTGAAACCTTTGCGTAGTTTCAAATGTCTTGTACGTAATATTCTGTGTACGTACTATGTATATGTAATTCATATTATATATATTAGTTTAGTATTTTATAGATTATAGAGTACTTTCTATTTTTAAAAATACTTAGAATCGAAGGTTAGTTTGAAAACTAGTTAAAAATTCAAGGTTTAGCAAAATAATTAAATGTTTTTACTTATAATTAAAGTAAATGTATAATAAATAAATAAAAAAATATAATTAAAAGGGTGGTTGTGTGGATCGGCCGAACAAGGGAATAAAAAAAGGGAAAGAATCCCAATTTGATTACAACTTGATTTTGGTAATTATCTTTTCCTAAGCCT
>BQNB010012867.1:28859-78282 GCA_026074375.1 Tanacetum coccineum
CGATGGTTCTCGAGAAACGTGAAATCATCATTAATAAATATACTTATTTATTAACTTGTTATTAAACCCGTTCAATGTCCGAATATCTTAATGTTCGACCGACTCGTTAAGTGTTTTATTCATTTCACTTTTGCTCACTATCATACCCTTAAGTTCCTAGTTATTCCACTTTGGTCCCCAGGTTTATAAATATACACTTTTATATTTTAAACCTTTTAGTTTCGGAAATGACATAATTAGTCCCTTGAGTTTACAAAAAGGTAGTTTAGGTCCTTGTAATTACACTTAGATCCCTAAGTTTTAGAATGTGCAAGAACAGTCCCTGGGGTTATTGAAATTCGAAAATGACAAAGCTAACCCCTTATGTTTCGGAAATTACATTTTTAGTCCTTTGACTTGCGAAAATTTCATATTAGCTCCAAACAAACTTCAACAAGTGTCATTTCTCTTTGTTAAGTTCATTAAAGTTATAAAAGGTGTTTCGGCTTAAAAATAAGCTTATCGAGCTTATTTTTGGCTTAACGGGCCTTATTGGGCCCGTTAAGGTCCGTTTAGCATTTTAACGTTCCGTTATAGTTTTAATAGGTCCGAAAGTCTTTGATAAGCTCACGAGGGTCTGTTAAGCTTAAAATAAGCTCGGGGAGCTTATTATGGCTTATTTCGAGCTTATTGGGCCCGTAGGCCCAATAGCTTAACCCGATGCACCCTTTAGAGTTTTTAGGCTTCTCCTAGTTTATTTTCAACTCATATTAAGCCCAAATAAACTGTTTTTATTTCGGCTTATCCCAAATAAGCTAAATAAGCTAATAAGCATTTCTATTGGGCCGGCTTGGGCCCGTTAAGGGTTTTAAAGTGTTTCGTTGGGTCCATTAGGGTCCGTTAAGCACATTAAGTTCCAATAAGCACTTAGGAGATCAGTTTGCTTATTTAGCTTATTCGATAAGCTAATAAGCCTATCGTTGGGCCTATTGGGCTCGATAGAAACCCGGTAAGGGTTCTAGTGGTTCGGTCTTAATTCTCTTGGGCCCAATAACGTTTTCTAGGATTTTTAGAAGACTTATGGGTTGTTGAAGCTTCCCAATAAGCTGTGGAAGCTTATTCGTGGTCGTTGGGCTTGCTTTGGGCCTCGTCGGTGGGCTGTTAGGTTTTACGAGTCCATTAGTGGCCCGAATGGTTTATTAGTGTAACATATGGGTCTCGATAAATCGTCTAACACTAAAACAACGTGTCTAGCATTTCCTAATCGCGACCCATAACATGCAAATGTTCATTAATCTCGTACACACGCACCCAAGCCAAATTATTGTGTTTTCGATAAATGTTCACGTACGGATTTTCATACATTTCGAATATATCAAGTGATTCTCACATGGGTTGCCTTCCTTGCATTTTAGATGACACCTAAAGGCTTGACTCGTAACTTAACATGTTTTATACGCGTTGTGAATGTTTTCGCCACACAAGTCCAATGTTCGTATAACGTACGTGCGTGAACCATGCATGGGTCGAACCATGCATGTTCATGCCCATATTAGCTCGGTTACACTCAAGTTAACGTAACTCTCTTCAACTAGACATGATTAAACTAGTAGAATGTAAATAGTTATGAGCTTAGTTCGACTTACAATAGTCCTAGATTCTCGGTTGTGGATTGATGAGGCAACCCGTCTCTTATACACCCAAACGTGTATGAATATGGTTCCCAAAGCTTATAAACCCGCACTCCTTGTGCTCGTGTTTTCCTTCTATAAACTTGTATGATGACTCTAGTGTATTTTGGTTCGAATGACACAAGGTGAGTGTGTTTGGTTGCGGGTTGTATCCCGAACAAGAGGAGAAAGGGTTTGAGGCGTGTGTGAGATAAAAATAATACCACAAAAAAAAATGGGGCCGATTGTAATAGGAGATACGTGTGTATGTGTTTATTATTTGAGTGAGTGAGAGTTGTAAGAGTGTTCAAATGTATGTGTGAGAGTGTATTTATAGGTGATAAGCTTAGTTACATCTTTTAGTCCTAAACCAAGCCAAACCGTGCCCTAGGAAGTGGTTTTGTGAAGTTTTAGTTAACTACACATTGTTTTGGCTAAACCACTCAAGTACCTTGCCTTAATTACACAATATAATTAGCTCAGATTTTACTAGGATAAAGGATCTTAATGGTTTTTGTGGCTTCTCTCTTTCTAGTCGCTTTGCACAAAAGTCCAAGGGAGAAAAGGGTTATTATCCCATGAGTAAAAGATCATTAGGAGACCATTAGTACACATATTAATTACTTAGGATTAGTACTAGTACTTTAAGGATCCTTAGTTTGATTTGTTAGCTAGAAAATCCACATGGAACGATTTGCTTATGGTTTACTTGTCAAATTTCGGAAACCAAGTGATATTAACACAAGACATTAGTTAATTTTTGTGTCTAGGCGTTTAATACGGGTATTGGTTTGAGTCTAGGTAAGTCTAGGTATTTCCAGGGTGTGTCCAAATGTATTTTATCGCGAAACGTAACCCTTTTACGTGACCAATAAAAATAAAGTACCTAAAGTACATAATTATCTCCCTAGTAATTATATATTACTTGGTGGATGAAAACTTTAATTTATTTGATGACCGTTTACATTCATTGATTATTTTTAGTACTGATAACGCATATTTAGCATAACGTAAATATTAAAAATAAACGCGTATCGGACTAAAATAAATAGTGATCATTAATAGAGTCGTACAATGACACGAAAATGAGAAATGTTACACCGTATACCTCACCTTTTGATTCTCCGCACAACCACTATTATCAATCATATTTTCCATCTTCTCGTTATGGTTGTTTTGATAGTTGTTGATGCAATTATTGGGGGTAGTTGTTGCTGTTAGTGGTGTTCCTTCTATCATCAAAATTTCATTTGTGATCATTGATTCCGTGCATAGAATTATGCTTTGTTACCTGATCCATCAACCTCTGAGTTATGGTAATGGCTTCCTCCAAATTTTAAGGCTTAAAGGCGGTAACATTTCCTTCAATACTTATGGGTAATCCTCCGATGAAAACTTCTATGAGTTTCTTAGTGTTTGGTACCATGTTTGGGCATAAGACTGCTAATTCTTGGAATCTTCTAACGTAAGTTTTAAGATCATTTCCTTTTACAGTCAGATTGTAAAATTTATCTTCCATTTTCTTGACTTTAGTTCGAGGACAATACTTATTTGTTAAGAGCCTTTTCAATTCAGTCTAGGTGATCTTGTTGGCTTGTTCTATTCCAATAGGTTGGGCATATGCATTCCACTAGGATAAGGCGTCATCAGTCAGGGTACCTGTAGCAAATGTCACTTTGTTTTCCTTAGCACAGTTGCTATGAGAAAATACTGATTCAGTCTGTTCAAACCAGTGAATGAGGCCAACTGCTCCTTCCATACCACAAAAGTAGAATGGTTAATAACTTATGAACACTTTATAGTTTCCCTTTCTTGCAACAGGAGTTCTAGTAGGTCCGATGTTTCTATTGGGATTGTTAGTACTTGCCATTGTTGCAGCTTGTGCTTCTAGAGCTGCGGCAACACTGTCAGCAACTAGTTTCCTGATGGCAGCCTGAGTCATGGCCGGTGCTTCAGATGTTGACGTCCTTTTGGGAGGCATTCTATCAACATAAGACAACACGTAATAAGAATGATATCACAAGTCTTTCCTTAAAATGCTTAAAGTTCAAAAATAAACATTGTCACAATAGTGATACCATAGATACTTATTTGATAAGAATTCTAACAAGCATCAGACTTATTAGTTCATTTTCTAGGGATTACTGTAAGATTAATGATATCTAACTTTATGGAGATAAACTTATCAAAAGGATAGTCTAGAGCTGGTAGTTATTTAATTTAACTGGTAATGAAGATCCTAATGATGAAGACGGAGATGTAATATAGGACATAGGATGAGTATGAAGCAATGAAGTACAACGGGATCACCATTATATTATATCATGAACAACTTGCCTTTGTACTGTACATAGTCAAAATTTGACAAGTGTTGTTATTTATACCACACATCTCGTGGCTAAGTTCTAACATAAACTATAACTAGTATCTAATCTAGTAGTCTGATGGTCCTTCCTGGCTATTCTTGTGATCATAGATTGCATCCAGAAGACTTTCCTTATCTGCTTGGTGACGAACCTAGATATCTTCGATGATTTGTTCTAGATTAGCAATCCTGAAGCGAGCCAGACCAATCTTGCTGTTATTTCCTATTTGCTTTCTTTGAAGTTTAGCAATTCGAGTACGAGCCTCTTGGAGTTTAGTTTCCAGATTGTCAAAATCTTATTGTATGATCACCCGACCTTTTTTAAGACCTTCTATTTTGTCTTCCATGTGCTTAATTCGGTCAAGAGAGAGCTCATCTAGGTAATTTAAAATTTCCTCAATTTGTTCCTCGTGACATTCCAAACTTGTCTTACGAGAGCTTTCTCACATCTTAAATACTTAAGGTAGGGCAGAAGTACAGGAGGATGATCGGCCACGGCCTCGTTCATTAGGTGGCAATAATTCCTCAGGAAGAAAGAATTCTTGAGGATTAAACATTGGTGATAGCATTGGATATGGAGGCACATTAATTGGCGGTGGGATAAGTGATTCTTTAGCATGATATGCTTGCATGACCTTCATATATGGGTCATCATGAAAAAGTGAAAGAGTTGATGAAGCTATTGGAACTAAACCAAATGAGTTATTTAAAGAGATAGAATAAGTATTTCCTAGTGAAGCTAGGGAATAGTCCGGGGAAGCCGGGATATAGTATGGAAAGTTAGAGGAAAAAGTATACTCAATATTGAAAGTAGGGTGGTTAGGAGAAGACATTACCCTGTTAACAACCCAGCGGTAAATAACATAAGTTATTTATATAATAGTATAATAGTTATGTATCTTTACATACTATTCCAGAAATGTAGTGGCACGGAGGACTTTCTTGGATGGAAAAAAGAAAAGTAGTTATAGTTAAGGTTTCAACCTAGTTCTCTATAACCGTGGCTCTGATACCAATCTATAACACCCCAATTTTGACAAATATAGCAGCGAAAGCTAATCTGAGGTATTACTTCATAGTACAACAGTCATAATCATAGAAAACGACTCATAAATAGACATTTTTGGAAAATTTAGTTATCATTTATTTATTCATTAGAGTTTTACAAAAAGAGAGGTCCGAAAATCTAGAAACATAAAGTTTGAATGATAACAGTTTAGCCATCTTCAAGTCTGTGCCACTCCGTGCCATATGTTGCTCAATTACTTGAGATAAACATGCTAAAAAGATCAACACAATGGTTGAGTGAAATTCATAGGTTTATGACAAATAGTTTGAATATAAGTCATCATAACAGTGGGTTACGTTGTTATACACCCATAATAGTAATAATTACAATGTAGATACAATTAACATAGAAAATAGTATTATTGCCCTAAGTTCATGACACCGAAGCCTTGAGATGATCAATAATCACAAATAGTTGCTCCAACAGGTGCCTTTGCCAAACACCCGCATAGATATTCAAATGAAGTGCGTTTAGTTACCAAAAATACAGGTATACCAATGGGGGAGTTCAGTTCTAAATAGATCTAATCACAGCATTCACGCTTACTCCAAAGAGTAATTAACGGTTCATGATAGTGGGGTCTTAATGGCAAAAGTAGAGACTTATGAAATAATGCATCAGGATAGCATACAGATGGAAAAATACTTGTATTCATGGTTTATAGCATGTATCCCCCTCGTAGGTTTATGAAATATTTCAAAGATTTAAAATGTTAGGCTATAAACTCACCTTAACAGGGAAATCTGATTGATGGCAAAAGTATATCAAGTGAAAGTAACGGCCTCGTCACGCAACATAGGATAATATGTCAAGTCTTAGTTTGATTATTTATATTTCAAAGTTTTAATCATGCATATTACTTTTGAATTATTAATATTGTATCACTATTCGGGCTATCATAATTCAGAGGTCATGCAGTAAATGTTTGAGGAGCCAGGATACTTTAAATCATAAATCCAGCAAACTCGTTAAAATGTATACTCAAATGCAACCCCTCACATGAAATTTCCTAGTAACGTGATACCATAAGATTTTATGTTTCTTCAAAAGCTTGTCGATGATAAATTACGTTAAATATATAACGTAATTGATTTATAATGCGTCGATCGATGATTATTAACGATAAATTTGTCGGGTTTTAATAAAATCGAGTCTTATAATATTTATATATATATTTATAATTTATATAAAAATATTATATTATATATTTTTAAGTATGCAAAAATGGCAATATATACCCTTGATTTATAAAAATTTGCATGTTTAATCCTTTTAATATATAACCTTATATAATTTAATCCCTTAACTTTGAAAATTGGCCAAACAACCCCTTGGGGTTTTAAGTTTATGAATATGACATTTCCAGCCCCCTAGTTATAATTTCAAAATATTTACAATATATACATATTGCATGGGATTTATTTACAAAACAAAGCCAAAAACCATAATAATGATATTTTTAAAATCCAAAAGAGTTTTGCAGCTTATGGCTTATTAGATTAAGCTAAAATAAGTAGAGTTTACGAGATTATAGCTTATGGAAAGGGCGTATGAGCTTAAAAACATAAAATAGGTGCGTATGGTTTAGGAAAACCAAAACGCATTGGTTTGTGGTTCAAGGATTTAAACAAGAGTTTATATAGGATCATAAGGAAGCTTATTAAAGTTTTTAAACAGAAATAGAGCTTATTGAACAAGATATAAGCTTACTTGAGCTTAAAATGGGTCGAATAAGGGGTTTGTGGTCCGTATGCCTAGAAACGACTTCAAGGGCTTCCTTCTCTTGATTCTTGACTTCAAATTTGCTGAGTTCTTCCTTCTTTGATCTTCCTTGGTCTGGTTTAGAACTTCATTTGTGTGTATGATGAATTTTGAGGTGTGTTTTGAAAGAGTGTGTGTGTTTCGGCTTTTATAGGGCTCAAAACACCCTTGGTGCCCAAGAATACTTAGAGTAGTGGCCAAGGGCTTGTAGGTAGTGACTAAGGAAGGCTATAGGGTGATTAGGAAGGGATAGGAGTGTATCTTTGAGTGGTGGAAGGATGTGGAGGGGTTCAATTTACAAAGGGGTGACGAGGGGAGTGTTTGGAGTGTAATTGGTGGTAGTAACTTACAAGGAGATGATGGAGGTGCTTGTATGCTTGCTTGATGACATGGTGGTGAGTTCATGGTGGTGTTAAGGAGCTATCTTAGTTGTAAATGGGTTAAAAATGAAAGAAAAGGGGTGTCGGGTTGGTTTTTGTTTATGTGGTAAGTATTCTTAATGTAGATTGTAAATGACATTCAAGAACAAGGAATTAAAACTAATCTGGAGGTTGTGTAAAATGAAAAAGATGTGTAGCCATTTTATTAGAGTTGAAGGAAAAATGAGATGGGAAGAGTGTATGTGTTGAGAGAAAACACACACACTTTCACCTTACAAATGTGAACTTCACCCCTCCATGGAAGTATGGAGGGGTTTGATTTAATAGTCCCTAGTGACAACAACTATCAACTTAGTCATTATTAGTTCCCTATATGTCCACACTATAAAATGGAACTACTTTAATTCCGGATATGTCACCATAATTGTAAGGCTAACAATCTTCCCCCAATAAGTGAGACACATACGGAATTACTTACAATGTTGGCCTATCAGGTTACAAATACAAAAGAAATAAGTCTTCCAAAGCGAGCTTCAAAGCTAAAGATGTCTCTCTGGTTCTCCTTTCTGAAACTGTTACTCCACTTGGATTTCATTGACTTTACTTGTACGGAACCATTGTATTATGCATAACTGGTTTAAGGGCTGACCCCCAGTCCATGCAGCAAGTCTTGAAAAGCTTTCTTCATAGACTCCTTATGGCAAAGTTTCTGATCAGACTTCCCCCAAACAACATCACCTATCTTAAGCAGATTCTAAAACATTTGAATGTAGCATGAACAATCTTCTACTTGTCATTGATGTCACAGCAGAAAATTGTAAAAAAAAAAAAAGAAGTCAAACCACACCAAATACACCCGCTTCTTGTCCATTAGGGCTTGTATTATTCGTTCGGGGGTGCATGCGAGAAATCAGCAACAATTCTTCTCACGTATACAGAATACTTCATAAACCATACTAAGTAAAGTAGTCTACACTACTTCCCCCTGGAAGTTGACACGGTAACATCAAAGTCAATTAAGTCCCGGATGTACACATTTTCCCCCATGATGGTTGTGCACTCTCGAAGCCATCATGTGTCGTGTACGTCCAAAAACTCGAGAAGTTCTAGTCTTAAGCACAAATCTTGAAATCCCAAACGAACATTACCCACTTGGTCTTCATAAAAACCGAAGAAGTGATATGAAGCAAGAATCAAGAAAACTTGGTATAATCAAGGTCTTGTATATGAATGTCGTTGAAGAACCTTAAGAATTTGGCTTAGACTGTGAAGTACCTTTGTCTTGAAATGCAGTGAGAATTGCTAATTACATCTCAACCTTGAAACTCTTTGGCTTGTTTTTACCAACCTCGAATTCTATCGGCTATTGTTGTGATCACTTGTGAAGTAAACCCGATATACCAAACTTAAAAATGAAGTGAAATCCCCCCAAATTTATTACTTAAGCTTGCACTGTTGTTGATTGAAGAATGGTGCAAGATTAAATCTATACGTACTCTATACCCTATCGCATAAGTATAAGAAGTACAACACCTCTTGAAATTATCCACATCGACTTTTGCGTGTGACACTGAGTACTACAACGTAACTCCTTTAAGTGATAGTTAACCAGTTCTGCAACCAACCACCCCTGACTGCTGGTAACTAGATAATTCAAGTCTTAATCGTAAGCTGTATACATTTAAGCAAGTCATCAATCGATAGAAAATAGAAGAAAATCTTGATGATGAAATAAGTAGATGCCTTCAAGAAATCTAACTTCAAGCTCAAATAAGGGATACCAAATCAACTTCGTGAACACTTGTCATCGTAATTCGAATCTCTAGCCGTTTGTCATTTATCGAATCTCTTTAGAATCGTTTTAGTGTTATGTATCATGTTTGTTGTTGTTGTTGTTGTTCAATTGTCGTTAAACTAGACAAATGTTGTGTTTGAATGTCGTCAACAGATCTACATTTGTCTAATTAAACTTGTCATGATAGCATTTTTGTACCCGGCTTAATCCAAACAATATTAGCCTAAAACTAATTATTTTTAGAATTATAAATCAATCCAGCCCAACTCATATACACAATTCGGCCCATCACCATTTTAATATGAGGCCCATACACAGATTCCAGCCTAAACTGTTTGTGTTATACCCAATCTGCCATCCATATTACTCGATCCAACATATGAGAGTTAGGATATATATTATATTTAAATCCCTAAAAATACTCTCCTAACCCTAATCATATATCAAACACAGCCACCTTTTTCTCTTTATACCAACACAAATTAAAATCTCTATCAGTTGCAAATCTCAAACCACATCTAAAGAATAAGTATCTTTATTTTTCTAAACAAGACCGAACCACACAATGGAGTAACAAAATGAACCATAGTAACTCTCTTCATCAATAAAAACTACACGATATCTTTATCCATCAATCTCGATAGCAGTCAACAATCCATCTCGTCTCCTAAGCTTGCTAACACCAAACAAATATTAAACACAAACCTTTTTCTTATTTTCAACGAAGCAAGAAGAAAAAGAAACACCTATTAAGTCTTGAATGAACTCGAAGATACGAAGACCATTAAGTGACGACTAAGATCTTTATCAAAGGTCTCGGGTAGGTCTATTTCGGTTTTAGTGTCAGGGATCGAAACAAATAAAGGTTATAACAAGGTTGTTATAAAACTTTATTTATTTTCGAATATCAAACAAAAGTGGTTTGCCTGTTATCGATCGATGATGATTATTGGTTTTGTGTTTTTGATCTTTAAAGGTCTATAAATTTAATGTATAACACGAAAAAATTTGAGATCGTTTATTTGTTATGCTGTTTTTGGTTTGAGTTTGAGTTATGATTGTGGAGATGGAAGATGGAGTTGGTGAATGATTATTATGATAAAGGGTTAGGTAGATCGAGTCAGTTTTGTTGGATTTGAGGTTGTAGGATGTGGCTGATGATGTTGTTTGTTGATGGGTTATTGTTGTAAATTGATTCGAGTCATTTCAGTTTGTTTGTGTTGGCGATGTTTGTTTGTTTGTGTTTCAGTTTGTGTTTTACTTTTCAGTTAGCTTGGACTCTTTGAGTTGACCGGGTCAACTTGGTAAGAACCGAGTTGACTCGGGTTGTATCTTGCGTTTTTACCAAAACGCAACCACCCACAACACAAAACGCAACCTTCTTTTATAGTCAAAACGCAATGACCTGACAAAATTTTGGCAGCATTTCTTTTCATAAAAATCATAAAAATGTCTTCAAAACGCAATCAAATTTGTCAAAACGCAATGGTCAAAACGCAGTTTACCACACCAAAACACAGTTGACTTTCTCCTTAAAATTTGGATCTGGTTTTGTCTTTTTCTCTTGCATCAAAACGCAACGTGTCTACTCAAAACGCAACGTGTTTACTCAAAACGCAACACTTCTTGGACACAAAACGCAATGTATTAAAAAATTTGGCAGAGTAACGTCTAGTCAAAACGCAATGATGGTCTTTAAAACGCAACTTGTAGAGACAAAACGCAATACACAAAAATATCAAAACGCAGTGACTTGAGAATCAAAACGCAACGTTTTCTAATCAAAACGCAATGAGTTCCAATCAAAACGCAATGAGTTTTGATCAAAACGCAACAAGAGTTTGTCTCAATTCTCAAAACGCAACCAAGAAGTTTGTCAAAACGCAATGACGAAAAAACTTCCAACTAGCTCGATTTCAACTATTTGTCCACAGGATAGGCTATAGAACAATGAATATAGATGTAATAACTTGTTCTATCCTTGAAAGTACACGGATTTAACAACTTAGCCACAAAGAAATTAAACCATGGTTTTTTCTTTCTTTTTTTCTAGTTCGAACCAAAGAATAAGAAACCACGAAATTTGTTGTTTAAACTAAAAATCAAACACGAAACACCCGAGGCTCTGATACCAAATGTCGGTTGTAAATGACATATAAACAAGGGAATTAAAACAGATCTGGAGGTTGTGTAAAATGAAAAAGATGTAAAGCCATATTATTAGAGTTGAAGGAAAAATAAGATGGGAAGAGTGTATGTGTTGAGAGAAAACACACACACTTACACACTTACAAATGTGATCTTCACCCTTCCATGGAAGTATGGAGGGGGTATTTATAGTCCTAGTGACATACAACTATCATACTTAGTCATTATTTGTCCCTATATGTCACACTATAAATGAACTAATGTAATTCTGGATATGTCACCATATTTTAAGGCTAACATAGTATTTAAGACGTGGATTAAGGTTAGGATTAAGGATAGTTTAGGGTTTAAGATTAAGGTTTAGTGTTAAGATTAGGGTTTACAATTAAGGTTAGTGTTAGGATTAGGGTTTAGGATTAGGTTTGAGTTAAGTGTTTTCGAATTAGGGTTTAGAACTAGTTTAGGGTTTCGTTTAGGCTTTAGGGTTTTAGATTAGGGTTTTAGGATGATTTAGGGTTTAGGTTTACGGTTTAGAAGTTGTGCATTGAGTATTGTACCTTGTGCTATAGTGGTGGTAAGAAATTAGAATGAATATAGAGGGAAAATAAGTTAGTTTGAATTCGTGCTTCATGGATTTGTACATTGAGCTTAAATGAGTTGTACATTGACTTGGAGGGAAATTATATTTCAAATGTTGTGTATTGTATACTTGTACACATGCTTGAAGGCTTGCACATTTATTTTTTATCTATACATTACATATAATTAGGGTTTTTATTTAAACGTTAACGTTTAATGCTTGTTTTGAAATAACAACGTTGTAATGGTATTTAAATGGATAATGCAACATGGTAAAAATGATATTAAGATAATAGACTTGACATATAGGATGTTTACATGATATAGACGAAGATAGAATTGGCATAGGTAGGATTCGGAGCTCGTTTACTTTAGAATGGCAAGTTACGTTGCATAATGAGATAAAGCAAAAAATTTCCTGAAAAAACGTGATATATAATAAGATGATATTTACATTGATGAAAATTACGGGTTGTTATAGTCTCCCTCCCTTAAAAGAAATCTCGTCTCGAGATTTAGTTGGATGCCGGAGTGATGTTTGGAAATAGATGTGGATATTTGGCACGAATTTCATCTTCGCGTTCCCATGTAAATTCCTGGTCTCCTATAGTTCCATCTTACGTTGATTATAGGATTACGACTTTTGTACCTATTTGCTGACTTCTCGATCTATAACTCTCCACTGGGTATCTTCACAAAGATGAGTTTTCTATCAAGCCGAAGCTCTTTACATTGGAATGGACAAGGGATTCATCAGATAAGAATTTTCTTTAGAAGAAAGTGAAGGTATGTTGACATTTCTAAGTTCTTCAAGTATAAGTTTAAGTTTATACACTACTGGGCTAATTCTTTTAAGAATCTTAAATGGTCCAATGTACCAGGGATTAAGCTTTCCTCGTTTTCCAAATCGGATGACACCTTTACGAGGTGACACTTTTAACATAACTCGATCTCTAACTTGAAATTCTAAAGGCTTTCGTCTTATATTGGCATAACTTCCCTGCTGGTCTCTTGCAGCTTGCAAGCGTTGTCGAATTTGCACTATTATCTCGGTGGTTTCATGGATTATTTCTGGTCTCGTAAGTTGAACATCTCCAACTTCGGCCTAGCAAACAGGTGATCTGCACTTTCGACCATAAAGTGCCTCAAATGGTGTTACCTTAATACTGGCATGGTAACTGTTATTGTAAGAAAATTCTACTAATGGTAAGTGTTTTTCCCATCCTTTTACAAAATCTATAACACAGGCTCGAAGCATGTCTTCGAGTGTTTGGATGGTTCTTTCACTTTTTCTATCGGTTTCAGGATGATATGCCGTACTCATGTCTAATTGAGTACCCAAAGCATTCTGTAATGATTTCCAGAATCTGGATGTGAAATAACTGTCACGATCCGAGATGATGGATATTGGTACTCCATGCCGGGAGACTATTTCTTTGATGTATAACCTTGTAAGGGTTTCCATACTATATGTCTCTCGGGTAGGGATGAAATGTGCGGATTTGGTAAGGCGATCGACAATAACCCAGATTGTGTCATGTCCGTTTGAGGTTTTGGGTAGTTTTGTATAAAATTCCCATTGTTATTCTCTCCCACTTCCAAATAGGAATCTATGGTTGTACTAGTAAGCCGAATGGCTTTTGACATTCTGCTTTAACTCTAGAGCATGTTAAACACTTGCCGACATATTCAGCAATGGTTGCCTTCATGTTAGGCCACCAATAGAGTTTCTTTAGATCCTGATACATCTTGTCAGAACCTGGGTGAATGGAATACTTCGATTTATGGGACTCATGCATGATCAAGTCTCTCAAATTACCAAAGAGTGGTAACCAACTTCATTCATAATAATGAAGACGGAGATATAATATAGGACACAGGATGAATATAAAACGGGATCACCATTATATTATATAATGAACAACGTTGCCTGTAATACTGTAAACATAGTCAAAATTGACAATGTGTTATTTATACCACACATCCCGTGGCTAGGTTCTACAAAAGCTATAACTAGTATCTATCAAGTAGTCTGATGGTCTACTCACTTCCTGGCTTTCTTAGGTTTATAGATTGCATCCAGAAACTTTCCTTATTTCTTGGTGACGAACCTGGATATCTTCGATGATTTGTTCTAGATTAGCAATCCTGAAGCGAGCCAGAGAAATCTTGTTGTTATTTCCCAATTGCTTTCTTTGAAGTTTAGCAATTTGAGCACGAGCCTTTTGGAGTTCAGCTTCCAGATTGTCAAAATCTTGTTGTATGATCACCCGACCTTTTCCAAGACCTTCTATTTTGTCTTCTATGTGTTCAATGCGGTCGAGAGAGAGTTCATCTAGGTGATTCAAAATTTCCTCAATTTGCTCCTCGTGACGTTCCAAACTTGTCTTACGAGAGCTTTCTCCTATCTCAAATGCTTGAGGTAGGGCAGAAGTAGAGGAGGATGATCGGTCACGGCCTCGTTTCTTAAGTGGCAATAATTCCTCAGGAAGAAAGAATTCTTGAGGTTTAAACATTGGAGATAGCATCGGAGATGGAGGCACAATAGTTGGCGGTGGAATAGGTGATTCTTTAGCATAATATGCTTGCATGACCTTCATATAGGGGTCATCATGAAAAAGTGAAAGAGTTGGTGAAGCTATTGGAACTAAACCAAATGAGTTATTTGAAGAGCTAGAATAAGTATTTCCCGGTGAAGCTGGGACATAGTCCGGAAAGTTAGAGGAAAAAGCATCCTCAATATCGGAAGTAGGGTGGTTGGGAGAAGACATCACTCTGTTAACAACCCAGCGGTAAATAACATAAGTTATTTATATAATAGTATAATAGTTATGTATTTTTACATACTATTCGGGAGATGTAGTGGCACGGAGGACTTTCTTGGATGGAAAAAAGAAAAGTAGTTATAGTTAAGGTTTCAACCTTGTTCCTCATAAACGCATGGCTCTGATACCAATCTTTAACACCCCCATTTGACAAACATCAGCAGCAGAAGCTAATCTGGGGTATCATTTCATAGTACAATAGTCATAATCCATAGAAACGACCCATAAAGAGATGTTTTTTAGAAAATTTAGTTATCAATCATATTATTTAATCAGAGTTTTTACAAAAAGAAGATCCCCAAAGATCAAAAACATAAAGTTGAATGATAACAGTTTAGCCCATCTTCAGGTCCCCGTGCCATGAGTTTGCTCATTACCTAAGATAAACATGCTAAAAAGATCAACACAATGGTTGAGTGAAATTCATAGGTTTATGGTAAACAGTTTGAATACAAGTCATCATAAACAGTGGGTTACGTTGTTATACACCCATAAGTGTAATAATTGCACTTAAGGTACAATTATTATAGAAAAACAGTATTATTGCCCTAAGCTCATGACACCGAGACCTTGAGATAATCAATAATCCCAAAAGTTGCCCCAACGGGTCCTTTGCCACACACCTCGCGCATAGTTATTCAAGATGAAGTAATTTAGTTTACCAGAAAGTATAAAGTAACAACCAACGGGGGAGTTCAGTCCTAAATAGATCTATTCACAGCATTCGCGCTTGACGTCGAAAGTAATTAACGGTTCATGGTAGTGGGGTCTTAATGACAAAAGTAAGGACTTAGGCAATAATGCATCAAAATAGCATACAGTTGGAAACATACTTGTATTCATGATTTATAACATGTATCCCCCTCGCGGGTTTATGAAACATTTCAAAGATTTAAAATGCGAGGCTAGCTATAACTCCCTAACAGAAAATCTGATTGATGGCAAAAGTATATCAAGTGAAAGTAACGGCCTCGTCACGCAACCTAGGGTAATATGTCAAGTCTTAGTTTGATTGTTTAGGTTTCAAAACTTTACAGAGTTTAACATACATATTTGATTTATTAATTTATAGAATTATTGTATCACTATTCGGGCTATCAATAATCAGGAGCCATGTAGTAAGCGTATTGAGGCAGCCAGGGCACTTTAAATAATTAAATCGTAAACCCAACAAACTCGTCAAAACAAATACCCAAATGGAACCCCTCACATGAAATTCCCTAGTAACGTGATACGATAAGATTTTTAAGTTTCTTCAAAAGCTAGTCGATGATAAATTACGTTAGATATATAACGTAATTGATTTATAATGCGTCGATCGATGATTAATAACGATAAATGTGATATGTTTTAATAAATCAAGTCTTATAATATTTATATATTTTTTTATAATTTATATAAAAATATTATATTTTATGTTTTTAAGAATGCAAAATGGCAATATATACCCTTGATTTATAAATTTTTACAAAGTTTAGTCCTTTATATATAAAAGTAGATACTTCCCTCTCGTCCCACATAAGTGTCCCACTTGACTTTTTCAAAGTCCTTGTTTCTTCAACTTGACCTTAATGATTTCTTCTTATGTTATATGATACTTGATGCAAGATATATGAATGGATAGAGTTTTGAATATATTTTTCGTTGGTGGAATTTTCGTTCAATATTATATAACACAAACAAAAATATTTATGGTCAAAGTTGAGGAAAAAAGACTTAAAAGATTCCATTGTGGACACTTAATATGAGACAGAGGGAGTATATACTTTATATATAAAGGACTAAATTTGTAAAAATTTATAAATCAAGGGTATATATTACCATTTTTGTATTCTTAAAAATATAAAATATAATATTTTTATATAAATTATAAAAAAATATATAAATATTATAAATCTCGATTTTATTAAAACCCAACACATTTATCGTTATTGATCATCGATCGACGCATTATAAAAATAATTACGTTATATATCTAACGTAATTTATCATCGACTAGCTTTTGAAGAAACTTAAAATCTTATCGTATCACGTTACTAGGGAATTTCATGTGAGGGGTTCCATTTGGGTATTTGTTTTGACGAGTTTGCTGGGTTTACGATTTAAAGTGCCCTGGCTCCTCAAACGATACTACATGGCCTCTGGATTATGATAGCCCGAACAGTGATACAATATTTCCATAAATTAATAAATCAAATATGTATGTTAAACTCTGTAAAGTTTTGAAACCTAAACAATCAAACTAAGACTTGACATATTACCCCAGGTTGCGTGACGAGGCTGTTACTTTCACTTGATATACTTTTGCCATCAATCAGATTTCCCTGTTAAGGTGAGTTCATAGCCTCGCATTTTAAATCTTTGAAATGTTTCATAAACCCGCGAGGGGGATACATGCTATAAATCATGAATACAAGTATTTTTCCAACTGTATGCTATTCTGATGCATTATTGCCTAAGTCCTTACTTTTGCCATTAAGACCCCACTATCATGAACCGTTAATTACTTTTCGGAGTAAGCGCGAATGCTGTGAATAGATCTATTTGGGACTGAACTCCCCCGTTGGTGTACCTATACTTTCTGGTAACCAAATGCACTTCATTTGAATCACTATGCGGGTGTTTGGCAAAGGCACCCGTTGGGGCAACTTCTTGTGATTATTGATTATCTCAAGGTCTCGGTGTCATGAGCTTAGGGCAATAATACTGTTTTCTATAATAATTGTACTCATTGCAATTATTACACTTATGGGTGTATAACAACGTAACCCACTGTTTATGATGACTTGTATTCAAACTGTTTACCATAAACCTATGAATTTCACTCAACCATTGTGTTGATCTTTTTAGCATGTTTATCTCAGGTAATTGAGCAACTCATGGCACGGACTTGAAGATGGCTAAACTGTTATCATTCAAACTTTATGTTTCTAGATTTTGGGATCTCTCTTTTTGTAAAAACTCTAATGAATAAATGAATGATAACTAAATTTTCCAAAAACGTCTCTTTATGAGTCGTTTTCTATGATTATGACTGTTGTACTATGAAATAATACCCCAGATTAGCTTCCGCTGCTATATTTGTCAAAATGGGGGTGTTATAGATTGGTATCAGAGCCAAGGTTATAGAGAACAAGGTTGAAACCTTAACTATAACTACTTTTCTTTTTCTATCCAAGAAAGTCATCCGTGCCACTACATCTCCCACTAGTAATATTTTTTAATAGTAATGTTTAAAAAATATATAACTTTATACTATTATATAAATAAAAAACTGTATGTTATTTACCGCTGGGTTGTTAACAGAGTGATGTCTTCTCCCAACCACCCTATTTCCAATATTGAGGATGCTTTTTCCTCTAACTTTCCGGACTATATCCCGGCTTCCCTGGACTGTCCCAGCTTCACCGGGAAATACTTATTCTAGCTCTTTAAATAACTCATTTGGTTTAGTTCCAATAGCTTTACCAACTCTTTTATTTTTTCATGATGACCTCTATATGAAGATCATGCAAGCATATTATGCTAAAGAATCACCTATTCCACTGCAACTATTGTGCCTCCATCTCCAATGTTTAAACCTCAAGAATTCTTTCCACCTGAGGAATTATTGCCACTTAAGAAACGAGGCCGTGATCGATCATCCTCTTCTACTTCTGCCCTACCTCAAGCATTTGAGATAGGAGAAAGCTCTCGTAAGAACAATCTGAACGCACGAGGAGCAAAATTTTTGAGGAAATTTTTGAATTCACTTAGATGAACTCCTAATCTCGACCCGCATTGAACACATAGAAGACAAAATAAAAAGGTCTTGGAAAAGGTCGGTGATCATACAACAAGAATTATTGAACAATCTAAGCTGAACGCAAACGGCTTTGCTCCAAATTGCTAAACTTTAAAGAAATCAATTGAGAAATAACAGCAAGATTTCTCTGGCTCGCTTCAGGAGTGCTAATCTAGAACAAATCATTGAAGATATCTAGGATCATCACCAAGCAGATAAGGAAAGTCTTCTGGATGCAACCTATGAACACAAGAATAGCCAAGAAGGACCATCAGACTACTAGATTAGATTCTAGTTATAGCTTTTGTTAGAACCTAACCACGGGATGTGTTGTATAAATAACAACACTTGTCAAATTTTGACTATGTACAGTATAAAGGCAAGTTGTTCATTATATAATATAATGGTGATCCCGTTTTATATTCATCCTGTGTCCTATATTATATCTCCGTCTTCATTATTATGAATGAAGTTGGTTACCACTCTTTGGTAATTTGAGAGACTTGATCATGCATGAGTCCCATAAATCGAAGTATTCCATTCATCCAGGTTCTGACACGATTTTTTAACAGATCCTAAAGAAACTCTATGGTGGCCTAACATGAAGGCAACCATTGCTGAAATATGTAGGCAAGCGTTTAACATGCCTCTAGATTTAAAGCGAAATGTCAAAAGCATTCGGCTACTAGGACAACCATAGATTTCCAATTTGGTAGTGGGAGAGAAAAACAATGGATTTTAATCACAAACCTACCCAAGAACCTCAAACGAAATGACACAATCTGGGTTTTTGTCCATCGCCCTTACCAAATCCGCACTTTTCATCCCTACCCAGAGACATATAGTATGGAAACCCTTACAAGGGGGGGTGTTATACAACAAAGAAATATTCCTCCCGGCATGGAGTTCCAATAATCCATCATCTCGGATCGGACAGATATTTCACATCCAGATTTCTGGAAAATCATTACAAATGCTTTTTTTGGGTACTCAATTAACATGAGTAACGACTATCATCCTGAAACCGATAGAAAAAAGGAAAGAATCATCCAAACACTCGAAACATGCTTCGAGCCAGTGTTTAGTAGATTTTGTAAAAGGATGGGAAAAACACTTACCCATTAAGTAGAATTTTCTTACAATAACATTGTACCCTGCCAGTATTAAGGCAACACCATTTGAGGCACTTTATGGTCGAAAGTGCAGATCACCTGTTTGCTAGGCCGAAGTTGGAGATGTTCAACTTACGGGACCAGAAATAATCCATGAAACCACCAAGAAAATAGTGCAAATTCGACAACGCTTGCAAGCTGCAAGAGACCGGCAGAGAAGTTATGCCAATATGAGACGAAAGCCTTTAGAAATTTCAGTTAAGAATCGAGTTATGTTAAAAGTGTCACCTCGTAAAGGTGTCATCCGATTCGGAAAACGAGGAAAGCTTAATCCCTGGTACATTGGACCATTTAAGATTCTTAAAAGAATCGGTCCAGTAGCGTATAAACTTGAACTTCCTGAAGAACTCAGAAATGTCCACAATACCTTCCACGTTTCTAATCTAAAGAAATGCTTATCTGATGAATCCCTTGTCATTCCAATGAAAGAGCTTCGGCTTGATGACAAACTCAACTTTGTGGAAGAACCAGTGGAGATTATGGATCGAGAAGTCAAGCAACTAAGACAAAGTCGTATTCCTATAATCAAAGTAAGATGGAACTCTAAAAGAGGACCAGAATTTACGTGGGAACGCGAAGATGAAATTCGTGCCAAATATCCACATCTATTTTCCAACATCACTCCGGCATCCAACTAAATCTCGGGACGAGATTTCTTTTAAGGGAGGGAGACTATAACAACCCGTAATTTTCATCAATGTAATATCCATCTATTATATATACCACCTTTTTACAAGGAAATTTTTTGCTTTATCTCATTATGCAACGTAACTTGCATCTCTAAAGTAAACGAGCTCACGCAACCTACCTATGCCAATTCTATCTATGTTTATATCATGTAAACATCCTAATATGTCAAGTCTATATCTTAATATCATTTTTACCAAGTACATTATCCATTTAACATACCATTTACAACGTTATATCAAAACAAACATTAAACATTAAACGTTTATATCAAAACCCTAACTATATGTAATGTATACATATAAAACGAATGTGCAAACCTTCAAGCATGTGTACAAGTATAGAATGCACAATATTTGAATTATATTTTCCCTCAAAGTCAATGTACAAGGCCTAAATACTCAATGTACAAATCAACAATGCATGAATTCAAATAAGCTCATTTTCCACCATTTTCATTCTAGATTTCGTACCACCTCTTTAGTACAAGATATAACGCTCAATGCACAACTTCTAAACCCTAAACCTAAACCCTAAGTCATCCTAAAACCCTAATCTAAAACCTTAAACCCTAAACAAAACCCTAAACTAGTTCTAAACCCTAATTCAAAAACATTTAAAAACCCTAAAACCCTAATTTCATTTTAAACCTAAACCTTAATCCTAAACCTTAATCCAAAACCTTAATCCTAAACCCTAAACCTTAATCCTAAACCCTAATCTTAATCTTAAACCTTAATCCTAAACCTTAAGCTATCCTAAACCCTAACCCTAACTCGAATTAAAACCAAAAACCCTAACCCGAACCTAAGAATCAAACCCGACACCCCTTGTTTCATTTTAACCCATTTTAATCAAACAAGCACCTCAAGCTAGCATCCTAGCACCATCATGACCTCACCAACACATCACCAAGCAACCTCCCAAGCACCTCCATCACCACACTTGCTCACCAAGTAAACAAACACCTCCTTATCACCCCTATGATAACTGAACCCCCTCATTACCCTTACACCTCCTCATGCTACTTTTCTAGCTCTCAAGACTCACCATCTAGCCTTCATTAGTCACCCCTTATAACACTTGATCCCTACACCAAGTTAACTTGGGCACTAAGGGTCATTCGACCTATATAAATAGCTGAAACATCCACCCCATTCAAACACACCTCAAAATTCATCATATACAACAATGGAGTTCTAAACAAGACCAAGGAAGATCAAGTGAAGTCCCTTAGATTATAATTGAAGCCAAGAATCAAGAAAAAGGAAGCCCTTGAAGTTGTATTCTAGGCGTACAAACCTAAAACCCTCTTTTCGACCCATTTAAGCTCAAGTAAGCTCAAAATCTTGTTCCATAAACTTATAATCTGTATTAAATCTTTCATAAGGCTTGTAAGATCCTATATGAACCCTTGTTAAAGCCTTGAATCCACAAACCCATTCATTTTGGTTTTCCTAAACCAAACGAACCCGTTTTGGATTTTCTAGTTCGAATCCTTTTTCTAAATTTTGTTACGTTTTTATTGAAATCATATTTATTTTGCTTATTCTAATAAGCTATAACCTGCAAAATTGATTTCTAAATCAAAAATATCAATATTATGGATTTTGGACTAAAAACGATACATTTTCCATGCATAGGGGTATGTATCGTAACTTTCTGAAATTTATAACTAGAGGGACTGAAAATTCATTTTCCTAAAGGCTATACTACAAGGGGCTGTTTACAAGTTCTAAAGTGTAAAGGTTTAAATTATACTATACTTTATATAAAAGGGGGACTAAATTTGTATAAAATTTATAAAATCAAGGGTAGTATATTTTACCATTTTTGTATTCTATAATATAAAAATGTAATATTTTATATAAATTATAAATATATATAAATTTATAAAATTGATTATATTAAAACCCGTCACATTTATCGTTATTGATCATCGATCGACGCATTATAAAAACAATTACGTTATATATCTAACGTAATTTATCATCGACTAGCTTTTGAAGAAACTTAAAATCTTATCGTATCACGTTACTAGAGAATTTCATGTAAGGGGTTCCATTTGGGTATTTGTTTTGACGAGTTTGCTGGGTTTACGATTAAAGTGCCTTTGACTCTCAAACGATACTACATGGCCTCTGAATTATGATAGCCAGAACAGTGATACAATATTCCATAAATTAATAAATCAAATATGTATGTTAAACTCTGTAAAGTTTTGAAACCTAAACAATCAAATTAAGACTTGACATATTACCCCAGGATTGCGTGACGAGGCCGTTACTTTCACTTGATATACTTTTGTCATCAATCAGATTTCCCTGTT
Source organism: Tanacetum coccineum (assembly GCA_026074375.1). NCBI lineage: Eukaryota > Viridiplantae > Streptophyta > Magnoliopsida > Asterales > Asteraceae > Tanacetum > Tanacetum coccineum. The sequence goes on from BQNB010012867.1 coordinate 51,403, forward strand.
AAGGTGAGTTCATGGCCTCGCATTTTAAATCTTTGAAATGTTTCATAAACCCGCGAGGGGGATACATGCTATAAATATGTAATACAAGTATTTTCCAACTATATGGCTATTTCTGATGCATTATGGCCTAAGTCCTTACTTTTGCATTAAGACCCCACTATCATGGAACGTTAATTTACTTTTTGGAGTAAGCGTGAATGCTATAAATAGATCTATTTGGGGCTGAACTCCCCCGTTGGTGTATCTATACTTTTTGGTAACCAAACGCACTTCATTTGAATCACTATGTGGGTGTTTGGCAAAGGCACCCGTTGGGGCAACTTCTGGTGATTATTGATTATCTCAAGGTCTCGGTGTCATGAACTTAGGGCAATAATACTGTTTTCTATAATAATTGTACTCATTGCAATTATTACACTTATGGGTGTATAACAACGTAACCCACTGTTTATGATGACTTGTATTCAAACTGTTTACCATAATCTTATGAATTTCACTCAACCATTGTGTTGATCTTTTTAGCATGTTTATCTCAGGTAATTGAGTAACTCATGGCACGGAGTGGCACGGACTTGAAGATGGTTAAACTGTTATCATTCAAACTTTATATTTCTTAATGAATAATAACTAAATTTTCTAAAAACGTCTCTTTATGAGTCATTTTCTATGATTAATGACTGTTATACTATGAAATAATACCCCAGATTAGCTTCCGCTGTTATATTTGTCAAAATGGGGGTGTTAAAGGGATCATCATCACCGCTTATAATATCACTTGTTATAGAATAAGAGAATATCTCATCAATATCTCATATTTTATTCCGGTCCTATAAGATATGTGTTTGACTATAATTGATTGACATTTCTTTATTGATATCATTCATTTCTTCCTCTCGTGAGGTTTTGATATCTTGTGTTTCATCAAGAAAACTTTTATCATGGTGAGAGTTCTTTTCAATTCATTTTCTTTTACGATGATTTTTGTCCTTTGAACCAATTGGTCTTCTATGTTTCAAACGCTTTTGAGACTCTTGAGCGATGTTATCGTCATCTTGCTTATTTGGTATTTCAACTCGAGTCGAGGCATTAGCAGTTGGTATATGTGAGTTAGTCACTCTTTTTGCATCTGTAAATGCATCATGCAATTGATTTGCAATTTCTTGCAAATGCATTATCTTTTAAACCTTGGTCTCACAATGCTTTGTTTGAGGATCCATATATAACAATGAAGGTTGAGAGCATGTGACATCTTTTTCTTGATTTTTCTTTACTCCTCCTAATTTTAAGAAAACTACTTCGTCAAAGTGGCAATCAGCACAACGTGTTGTAAATAGGTCACTTGTTAAAGGCTTAATATATCTTATGATGAAAGACGTTTCAAATTTAACATAAATTTCCAACCTTCTTTGAGGACCCATTTTTGTGCGTTATGGTGGTGCAATAGGTACATACACTGCACAACCAACAATTCTAAAATGGGAAATGTTTGGTTCTTGGCCAAAAGCAAGTTATATAGGAGAGTATTTATGATTTGCATTTAGTCTTATGTGAATCAATGATGTTGCATGTCCCCATATAGACACAGGGAGTTTAGTTCTCATTATTAATGGTCTAGCTATTAGTTGGAGGCGTTTGATTAATGATTCTACTAAACCATTTTGTATGTCGGGTATTCAACCACAATTCCAACGGACATGCAATAATCATTAAATGCATGTGATGTGAATTCTCTTGCATTATCAAGTCTAACTCTTTTAACTGTATAATCAGGAAAATGTTCCCTTTATTTAATAATTTGAGCAATAAATTTTGCAAAGGCCACATTACGAGTTGATAATAAAGAAACATGAGACCATTTGTTAGATGCATCTATTAGAACCATGAAGTTTCTAAATAGTTCACACGGTGGATGAATTGAGCCACATATATCACCTTAAATTTTTCAAGAAACATAGGTGATTCATTTTTAACTCTAAGCGGTGAAAGCCTTGCAATCAGTTTTCCAAGAGAGCAAGTTGTACATAAAGGCACTTTATCTATTTTAAAGAACCTTTGATCTTTCAGTGGATGTCCATGTGTGTTTTTGACCATCCTTTTTGTAGCAACTGTCACTTTCAGATTAATATTTATCTAATTACTTGAGTATTTTATTGTTTTCGTGAATATTTGATTTTTACGTGAAACTGTTAGATTTTCCCGCGTATACCGAGAAACGTCTTTGATTGCATCGACTATAGACTAAGTATAGTCTAGTTATAACATGTATGTTATCATCATCACAAAAATGTACATAGGTTATGCACATTTGCATTTCATGTTTTTACGTAATTGCGTACGTTTAGCATTTTTCATTCTTCATGCATGCATGTATAAATAAACCTACCATCCTAAACAAAATATCTAAGATATTATGCATATCATACAAATTCAAATTTAAAAAAAATCTTTTGGTCTCCCCTTTCCCTTGTTTTCGTCCGACCACCAACACACACACACCACAACACATACAAAATTTTTGTCTCATGCAATTTTGTTTCTAGTTAATTTGTTTTCTTGTTATGTCCTTCCCCCAACATTCTAAACTTATTTTGTCTTGCCCAAAAATGGAACCCCACATCTTAGGATTCCATATGCTTGATTTTATTTATATATAGAAGTAACCTAGCACATATGTCTTCATTATTTCACCTACACAAAGCAAAACTCTCGTCTCACTTCATTCATGTGGGTCGAAACGACACACAAACACAAAGGGAGGTGTTTCATTGTCTATTTTCAGACCTTGTAAAAGGATTTGGTCGTGGTGTTAATTTTTACCTAAGTTGGTATTTTGTTTGATTGTTCGGGTTATAAATATAGTTAGTTTGGGTTGATTTTACATTCGATTCATCCATCTTTGTCTCATCTTCTTAAGTAAATCATAACTTTCATATTTTCATATAACTCATATGCATATTTCTTTTTATACATCAATACATACATCTTATATTCTTTCAAAATATCACCATCTATGTTTGTGTGAAATGATTTTTATAAAGAAACTAGCAAGATTTAATGGTTGTACTATTTAAGTTATGTTCTTGAACTCATTTTAGTTATTATTAAATTTCTAGGTTAGATTTATGGTTGTTTATATTGATAGAAGTTCTTTTGTGTTCTTGTATCAAATCGGTGGAAGGGATATGTAGTCTTGAAGTTGTTTGAGTGTTGGTAACATTGGTGGAAGGGATATAGGCTAGAAATAGAGTTGTTGTTGCGGATAAATTTATGTAGTGGTTTTGATAAATAATACTTGTTGTCCGAAATGTTGTTGCGGATAAATTTATGTAGTGGTTTTGATAAATAATACTTGTTGTCCGAAATTTCTATGAGGTATATCGGGCGGTTAAATTCATTTTGAGTAGCCGAAAGTTTAAAAATATGAAGGTATACTTAAATACGAACGCGTGGATATAAAATCTGTTAAAATCCGACTTAAAACGAGTGAGTTGTGACCAATTGAAGTTCGGGTAAAAACTAATAATTTTTCCAGCAAAACTGTTTGTAAATGCATTCTGTCCGGTTTACGTTTTTATGTTTTTGATCCATTTCGGGTTCGAGTCGGGTGAAACTCATAAGAGAAAACTTGTAGAACGTAATTTTTCCTTGATGTAACAATTCGTAATTTTTGGGTCATTATTTAATCTTATACTTTCGCTACATAAAATTTACTTTTTCGGTTAACCAGATAGGTTATCTCGCGTACGTAGTAAAACGTAAACCCGAATTTAGACTAAATATTATTCTACATGCTTTACATATTTTTATTATTTTACATATGTATCCTATATGTTATAATTTTATTTTAACATTTGCGTTTACTCTTCGTGGTTGCGTCTAAACTCTTACAATATTCTACCTTTTTCCCATTAGCCTTAATAATACCCTCCTATTTAAAATTTAACATAAATTAAAATATGTAACTCTTTTTCTCTCTTGCAAATATACGCCTAAACCACATGACATTTGTTCATGTGGTGGCAATACTTCACTAAGTATGTGTCTAAGTATTGACACTAACTTGGACACATGTACCATCCTTCTTGCATGCAATTTCTAGTTAATCTCTCTCATTATCTCATAGTTAAAAATAAACACTATCATGTTCGCTCTTCTCCTATCTTGAGTCGTGTATACCTTCATTACCAGTCACAAATTCATACAAAATTTTACCAAGTAAATATATTCAAGATTAAAGGTTTTGAAAGCTAGTTCAAGTTGTTGGGTTGTAGTCTCCTCAATCATCAATCAACACATAATTATCTTGGGTTAAATATGGTGTTCTCCATGGTTGGTAGAAGCTTTTGCAAGGGTTATAATTGTGGGTTGAAGAAGTCTAGTAGATATCTTGGGTTGTTCTTGTGTGATCATAATCATCATTTTTTTGTAAGGATTAATTTCCATTGTTCATCTATTTTTTTATTTGTAATTATTCATAATATCTATTTATTATATGAGTTCCTATTGTATTTATATACTTTATGTATTTATTGTAAAAGATTGGCAATTTTACTTAAATATTTGAATTAAGAAATTTAGAAAAACATGATTTGTAACACATATGATTTGGGCAGATTTGATCAGTGGGTTAGTTGATGAATTCTTGAAACATCTAAGGACTTTGAAGATTAGATAAAAATATAGGCATGTAGAGCTATGTTTTAGCTTCGATTCCTCGGGTGGCACTCATCGTGGCGATACTCGGTGAATTGATTAGAAAATAAACGATGAAAGTGGTCTAAAACTGCACACCAGATTTCATTGTATTATAACTCTTAATAATTTTGTAGAAGTCACTGTTGGTGTACAAAGAAAACTTGTAGAGGACTGTTTAAATTAAATTTTGACCCTTGAAATAGCCCTAACGAACTTACGGTTTAGGAGATATGGCCATTTTTCCGAGACTATAGTAATCTGGAAATTTCTAAGCTTTGGTACTTGTTAGTACTTTGACCATTTGACCAAATTTTTATAAAAATCAATGTGGTCGGACCAATATATCGAAAAAATAGACTCATTTACCTTTCTGTAGATGTAAGAACAGAATCGAGATTGGACTAAACCAGAAAATTAGGATAAGCCTATATTAATGGGCTTACAATATTTAAAACTTGGGCATATGTTTTGGGCTTATAAATATTAACTTGGACATTTTTGGGCCCAAATGTGTTTATAAAAAAAATTAAAAACTCTAAGTACAATGCTAAATCTATATAAAAACTTATTTATATTTATTCGTGTAAAATTTATAAATCCTAAGACACGACATTATTTTTAGGTTGCATCTAGGATTTTTCCCGACTCCTGACGCTTATTTCTCGTTATCTTTATCGTATTGCTTAAAGGTGAGTTCATAGCCTCATTTATACTCATTTATTGTTTTATAAACTTTTTAGGGGAGATATGTAACACCCCCAAATAGGGTCGCAGCGGAATAAGGGTCTGAGAGTGTTAAATCATAGATCAATAACACAAGATATGAGAACAACCTCTATATGAGTCGTTTGAAAATGATACATTGGATTAATTAAAGTGTTTGTTACAAAAGCCCATAGCTTAACTTGTTCATCCTTGAAAAGTGTAAAGATTTTAATACATAACAAATACTCTAAAATGTAATGCACTTAAATCTTTATAATAATGTGACTCCAAAATGATGACCACCAATGTATCCTTGTTCTTGCCTTGTTGACCTGGTAAAAACATGCTTTAAAACGTCAACATAAAGTTGGTGAATTCACGGGTTTAAGTAATGTATAAAGTAGGACCACAAGATTTCAAAGTGTAAGACATGTAACACATACAATATCTCAAATGTAATTACAAAATGCACTAAGGTCATGATACTAAAGCTACAACATATATGTATGCAAATTAATGCAAATAATGTGCCCGTGTAGATGTTCAACCCGCAACATCCAAATTATTCCGACATGGTATACATTCGCCGTTTCGGTACCTCCGAAACTAGTGAGCGCTACTCACCCGAACGAGGATGTCAATCCCAAATAGATATATTCATAATATTCGCGCTTACAATCCAATAATTAACAGTTCATGATTCATGGGCATAGTGGGTTATAGCTACTTAGGCAAACACGTAATTTGTTTAAAGTGTACTTGCGTCCAAATGTAAAACAATGCATGTTTCTCACCTTGAGAATTGTAAATCATTGGAATCGTATAAAAATGGGGCTATGAATTCACCTCAAGTGAATGTTTGATTATAGAAATCAAATAAGTGAAATGTCTCGCGAAATCTGAATGCAACCTAATTAATTAAAGGCCGTATAAGTATGACGTATTTAATATAAATACAACAATACAAGTTATATAGTTACACCACCACCTACTAGTGTTTGTTTAATTTAAAAAGTTAAAATAATATTTAAATCGTATTTGTTAAATAAATGACTACGTATTTGTATCCGTAAAATAAAGTATTATCTTTGTCCAACAATTGGTTATTTGTTAATAATATAGGATTTAATATTTTTATTGATTATATAACAATATTATATAATTAGTTTAATTGTTTTATAAAATAATATTTATAAAGTTTAAAACGTATATAAATATTATATAAGTAATACGACATTATTTCTTAAAGTTTTTATAGTCCAAACGGACTCGAAAACTCTCGTAAACTACTTTTTATATTTCTAACAGAATGTATATTTTTATAAAAATTACAGAAAATTATTTATAAAAATAAATTAGTTTTTATTGTTTCTATTTACCCGAAATCTTTTTTTTGGGTAAAGGGTTACCCCGGTAAATTGATTTACCTGAAATCTTTAAAAACTCATAACTTACTCATTTTAGCTCCGTTTCGCGTGCTCTTTATATGTATGGAATCGTGACGAGATAAATTATTTAAATAAAATACCCACTGATTTTATAAAAATCTGTGTCAAATGAGTAGCTTCAAAATGTTTATAAAATTACTTTTATAACTTTAAATCTTTCAAAACTCGTAACTCATTCGTTTTAATTCTGTTTTTCGAGTTTCTTATATGCTTGGAATCCTCATGACATGTAATATCATTATAAAATATTTGTACATTTTTCTCAAATTTTAAACTGTAGCTATTTTTATAAAATAACTTTTATAAAAATACTTTTATATATTTAATTATCGTAACCTTGTAAATGTCATAACTTCTTCGTTATAACTCGGTTTTCGAGTTATTTATATGCCTACGATCCTCATAATATGTGATATTTTAATAAAATGTTTCTTGAATTTATAAGAATTCAAATCCAAACAGAATCATCAAAACAGTAGGCATTTTTATATATGTAATTTATAACTAGTTTTATAAATTATAACTTGATTAATTAGTACAAGTCCTCTACCTTAATTCATACCATATGTCTTACATATTTTAGATTCTCATATCCATGTCCATAACTCTTGTCCAAGTACCAAGTCCTCATGATAATTTGTACAAAACTTTATAATTAAACTTTTAACAAATAATTTATAAACTAAACATATAAATTAATTAACACTTATATAAAGTATGTTCTTGCATTTTAAACACCATTTCACCATAGATTAATATATATTCGAATCATATACATGCTTGTAATATTTTATAAACCATAAAAACAAACCCTAGGTGGTGATTAACATAATAACAAGTATGTAAAATGAATAAATGGAAAGATTAGGGTTTTAGTAAACCTTAAATGAGTGTAGGAAGATGAAGAACACAAGATCAAACCCTAATCAAGAAAACCCTAGTTTCTTTATGATTCAAACCCTTGATTAATTAATACCCAAGCTTCCAAATCACCTTGCCACACCTTAGATATTACTACTAACGATACTTGTATGCTTGTTACCTTTGAAAAATCAAAATTATGAACAACTTAAAAAAGAAATATGATTCGTGAGCTTTGGCTAGGAGTAGAGAGAGTTTTGCTTTGATTTATTTTGCTAGTTGTAAGTGTGAGAATGTCTTACATGGTACATACTTAAATGCTAGAGGTATTAGACAAACAACTAACTAAAACCATGATTCAAGAGTGGTAAAGGTACCAAAGGTGTAAGGTGCTCTCCTCCTCCCTAGAAGGAGGGATGTGACTTTAGTAGAGGGTTTTAAGCATGTGTGTTATTAGGAAGTGACTTTTGAATTTGGTTTGTGTTTTATTACTTGGATCCGGCCCTATGTGTTATAAGATATGGAATGATTAAATTTTTATGTATTAGGTATAAGAGTGGGTATTTGTTTGAGTATAGATTGGCATTGGTGCTTTCGTGTATGCTTAAATGTATTTTATTGTGAAACGTAAACGTTTTACGTAACCAATAAAAATATAATATGAAAAGTTATAAATTATCCTCGTAATAATTATATAACACTTGCTTGACGTAAACTTTTACTTGTTTGATGTCCGTTTACGTTAAATGTTGATTTTTAGTTTACGCGATTTAACTAAACGATGAGAATTAAAAGCAAACGCGTAAAAGCCTAAAAATAAATAATGGAAAGTGTTGAGTCGTAAAATGACTTGAAATAACAGATTGTTACAAGATACATGCTACTTAACTTACTTTTACTTATGGACGCAAGTGTTTTAAACTATATGCTTTTCCTAATATATTATTGCCTAAGTACCACTACTGTCATTAAGTCCCCTAAATCATGAATCGTTAATTACTTTTTGTGAACTAAACGCGAATGCTGTGAATAGATCTATTAGGACTGACAATCCTCGTCTAGGTTTTATTCCCTACATAGCCAGCGGACACATTTAACATTTAAAGTAATACTTAGGTGTTTGGCAGAACATCAATTCTCGGGGCATAAATTTGGTTAAGATTTGCATAAGACGTTAACGTTCAGGTATCATGAGCTTAGTGGAATACTAAATGTTTTTGACTTTTGAATGTGTTTCATTAGTCAACTATTACTTGAAATCTTGTGATCCAGTAAACTAATCGTCGAAGCACTATTTGGTTTACTTAAACATTGTTTTATTATTAAACCTATGAATTCACTCAACATCATTTGTTGACATTTTTAGCATGTTTATCTCAGGTCCTTAAGGTGTTATCTTGGAAGGAAGTCGCACGACATATTTAGAAGGCTATGCATTATCGTTACCATTCGATAACTTTTTCTTAAAAATATTTGTCACACCCCGTAAATTTCAGGTCATTATTTCAAACTTTTTCGATAATTACTTTTGACTTTTATACGTTACGTTTAAATCTGGCAATTTTCCAAGAAGTTATCCCGCGTAAATCTAAAAACGTCATCGGACGCTTTCCGGCTTTGGATTTTGATTAGTCTAGATATTATATGCATTATTTTATCTTTTCTAAGTGTTTTGTAGTTTCCTATCACTCCCGGTATTTATTTTTACGATTTAGCGTATTATTTACGTTTTTCGCGTTTTTGGTCAAACGAAACCTCGGAAAACTTTTTCTTTACATATAAACCCTAGTTATCGGATGTCTCGTGTTTGTAAGTCAAAAATTTCGTTCATCCCTCCCCTTTCTACTCCAAATACACGAAACACACACTCATGCACTCACTAATTAATTCAAAGGGAATCTTTTCACTTTTACATACACCAAACCACCTCATGTGTATGAAAATGACATACTTGGAGCTTACTTCCCATAACACCAACACGTTCTTACATATTACTTACATGCATCCTTACAAGTTAGGACCACTTAAGCTCTAGCCAATGGGGGAGCACCTTGGAGCCAAAGAAAACATTTGGTCCCCCCTTTTTCTTTTCATAACCGTTCGAACCACAAAGACACACAAGAAGTGTGTGTGCCTTGATCTCACTTGATTCTACACTCACTCAAAAACCCTAATTCCTTCCTATATAAACATCACTATACCTCATTTAGGTTTTTCATTCATTTGGAAGCCTAAAAAATCTCTCATCTCTCTCCCCCTCTCCTTTTGTCTACGATAAGAAAACCACCACCACCATCATCCATAGTTTGATCTTTTATCAAGATTTACCTATTCCAGTCTCATTTGTATGCATATCTAAGGTATTTCTAAAGAAAGTTTCATTCGTATCAAGGGTTTCAAAGATTTCAAAAGTTAGGGTTTTTGATTTGTCAAAGGGTTTTACAACATTTTGGGGTTTTATAGATCTAAGGTTTTGGTTAGATCTTGTGTGTTTACTTGACTCGTCTTCTACTTGTAAGTGTCTTAACACTTCTCTTGTGATTTCATTATGTTTCTTATGCAAGTTTAAGGCTCATGTGTTTGTGGTTTTTGAAAATAAACAAGTTAATACATAAACTAGTGATGTTTTATGGTTCTTTGATTTACAAAAGGTTTTGTTGGTGAGTATGAGTGAACATATGTGTTGCAACAATAGAAAAGATAGGATTAGGTTAGTATTAAGTATGGTTTTGATGGCGAAATATTGGTGGATAGAAACTAGGGCTAGATAAGCATTATATGAAGTTTGGATGAATTTTGGGAAGTATTTTGGTAGAATAATGTTGTTGTCCGAATTTTGATCATAGACTAAAGTGTGTTTAAAAATGTTTTAAGATGCTAAAACTCTAAGATTATGTTAAGTTATGTTTTCCTCGTCGTTTTGATATAAAGAACGCAAAAATCCGCCTTATAACAAAGGAGTTATGGCCGTTTTAAGCATCGCGAAACATGTCAGGAGAGTTTTAAGGTGGTTGCTGATTGGAACATGAAAATGAGTTTTCAGACACTTTCGAGTTGATATGAGCTTTTAAAGCGTTGGCAAAACATACAGTAATGATAGTATATTAAGTAGAAACATTAGAAAGGTCATAAACATATTGTCGGGACGGCGTTTGGGATTTCTAAAAATGGAAAGTTGTAAATAACGTAAAGTTGCTATTGCCGAAATAAAAATGGAAAATTAGACATTTAGAATACCTTAGATCGTTTAGGCGCGAAATGGACTTAACAACTTTTATTATTAGACATCGTTAACGTTCGGGGTGTCAAGACTTCTAAAGACGGAAAACTTCTAAAAATAGTAACTTTTGGTATATGTTAGCGAGATGGATGTGGGAAGTAAACATTTAGGTTTTGTTAGCGCACTTTTGGAGATATGGAAACTAACAAATATAGGGGACGGTATTAACATCCGAAAATACTTAACTTTCCTAAAATAGAAACTTTCTAAAACGGGTAACTTTTGGATAACCGTCGGGATTTAATGTCACTTTACACTTTCATGTGATCATGTTTTCTTAAACAAACTAAGACACAAACACATATGGATGCCTTCACTTTGTTAAGCGTTTCGCTTATAGTTTTGTATATCATACATTCGTCCTAAGATGCATCACTCCTTTAGGTGACGGCTAGGATTGTGTACCATCTTTCTCTTACGTAATTATCAATTGCTCATCGCTCTAAGGTGAGTTCATAGCCTCACTTTTACTCGTTTTGAATAAATGTTTTACAACTTGGGGTGAGAAACATTGCTTGTTTTAAACTTTGGACACAAATGTTTTCAGTTATCATTTCCTGTTTACGTGTTGCCTAAGTAGCGATTAGACCGCTATCATGCCCGAATCATCATGAACCTTTAATTACCTATGACCAATAGGATTGGTTAAGTAAGCGCGAGTGTTATAAATAGATCTATTTGGGACTAGTTATCCCTCTCCGGGTAAGAAAGAACTTACTTGTTTCTGTGTCGATGAACGAACGGATATATATCATGTCGAGAAGTCATTGGGGTGTCTTGGTCTGACATCTGTAGGGAAGTATCATCATGATGCATATTATATGTATCTCCTAATTTAGCATCAGTGTCATGAGCTTAGCGCAACGTAAATACTTTACATGTGATATTGTATCTGTTATAATAGTCACATCACTTTTAAAATCTTGTGGTCCAACCTTACATCAATTCAAACCTATGAATTCACCAACTTTATGCTGACGTATTAAGCATGTTTTTCAAGTGCTTAGCTTTGGACTTCTCTGATGTGCTATGTGGAGTCTACGTGCAAAATGATATCGTCTTTCAAGACTTTTCTTATCATACATACTCGTTGTCTATTGAAAACTTAATTACGCTTCCGAAACCTTTAATTTTATTTGAAATCTTGTAAGGCTATCCATTTTTAAATAAATGCAACGAGTTATGATTTTCAAAACGTCTATTAGTGGTCGTTCTCTTTGTGCTTTGTGTGATGTATATTATGACGTCACGTCCCCGAACACGTATTCCGTTCAGGCCTCGTTTGGGAGTGTGAGAACTTTTATGTAATGTATAACTGTTGGGACCTCTTTTGTAATCTCTGATGTTATAAAAAATCAAATGTGTAACTTTTCAAAATGTCTCATTTAGATTCGGACTAAAACTTGTACTTTGTGCTATGAACACCCCCGGTTACCTTCCGTTGCTATTCGATTTAGGGGATGTTACACTTGAAACGTCGCTTTTGGCCATCCGTGAATCCTTATAACGAAGGAGTTACGCCTTTATAAAGTCAGACTAAAATCTGGAAATTTTACAAACTTTCTGCATGAATGTCTAATAAAAGTGAGCTGTTTGAAACATAAAATGAGGCTTTTGGGCGTTTTTGAGTCCGAATGAGCTATAAAACTCTTAACAAATATTGTAGTATTACTTATATATTTTTCATATGCGTCGGAAGCTTTCGAAAATATTATTAAGTAAGCGACATGGGATTTATTAAAGCTGGCGACTTAGAAATAATTATAACGTATATAATGATGAATAAAAATGGTAACTAGACTTTGGAAGGTCACTTAGCGTACTTTAGACGAGATTTAGACTAAGCATAAATAATTGGAAAATGAATAACTTACTGGATTTCTAATGTTGGGCAAAAATAGTAATTTTTGTTAAAACATCAAAACTGAATAAAAAACTATATATGTTTTGCGAAATCACGTTTTGACTTAAATAACTTAAGCACACACATGTACGGGTGATATTAAGTTTATAAAAATTGCATATGCATCATTTCACTATTGTTTGCTTGCACCTGAAACGCACTATATTTCAACTAGGTCACGTTTAGGACTTTTGTGCTCGTTCTACTTTGTTGATTTTCCTAATTCACCACTTGCTAAAGGTGAGTTCTCGTAGCCCCTTTTTCTTATGTTTTCCTAGGGGGAAAATGATACTCAAATGTTTTGTGTTGAACTACACTATTTCATACTTGGACGATATGTGCGTTTATATTGATATGTGTGTGATACTGTGTACTTAAATTGCGGGAAGTAAATAATCTTTGGGAAGTGGCACCCATTATGTCTTTGGGTAAGGACACCCAGTATACCTTTGGGAAGATGCACCCAACGCTATTAAGTTCTTATACGTGATTCGTTGTTGTGTGATATCACTAAATGCTTGTATATGCATATCTTCTCACTATTGTCCTACTTAACCAATATGCACAACAAATGGGTTTATTACTTAAACCTACGAGCTCACCAACTTTATGTTGACGTTTACGAGTATTCATTTTTAGGTAACAAAACTACAATACCTAAGGAGGAATAGAGCCTTCTCGCATTACTTAGAAAGACTTAGGATGTAACCCTCCCGAGTTACTTATCTCTTGTATTCAAGCACTATTATCTTTATGTTTGATTTGACTATTTAACTTTAATTGTACTTGTCTCAGGTTGTAGGATTATTATAACTATGTGGCTATGTTGTCGTGGTACTGACTATCCACGATACAAGTCTCCGCTTGTGTCAGGAGTCGTCATGACATATTTACGTGGATCTTTTATTTAGTGAATTCTCTATTGTCTTATATCAATGTGTTGTGACGATCTTGTCCGTTACATCCTGTGTTTCCGCCTTAGACGGGGTGTGACACTTTTCATCATTATTGATCCTGGGTGGCCTAACCTGTCATGCCATAAGCTGATTATACTAGGGCCACAATATTTTTTTTTGACTGCTATATGTGCTTGAGGCACATAAATAAGTGTATAATGCAAACCAGAATGGAGCATTGGTAGTTGTTCTAATACTTGATTCTAATTTATGATATGCAAATACTTCTTGTTTCCATTAGTCCTTGACTAAGTATCATATTCATTATGATATATGTTTCTAAAACATAACAAGTTTCTTTTGAATTTTAAGGAAAATAAAGCATTCTCTATTATAAGTTGTGTACCATTTGGTAACACTAAATTAGCTTTTCCCACTTTATCTATCAAGTTTGTAGGACCTAAAATCGTATTAATGGTTCCCTTTGTTGGTTTTAATTCAGAAAAACATTTCTTTGTTCTAAGAATAGTGTGTGTGGCACCACTATCCTATATGCATAGATCCCCATCATTTGCTTGATATTGTTCTCCATTGAGACTCATTTTAAACTTCTAATATGACCTTAAAGAAAAGAATAACGAGTGCACATAACAGGTGTTATTAAAATATTTATTTATTTTACATGAAAGAAAAACTAATTATACATAGTTAAACAAAGTTACGAAAGGGAAATACATAGTTATTTTACATAGTTATTGTTGAAGCATAATTTGGTCGGGCCGGTCCTGACGACTCTCCTGGTGCCGTTCGTCGTCTTCCCGGGCCTTAAATAGTGCTGCCAACAAAGAAGAACCGGTTAGAAGGGGACCCAAGGCCGGAGCCCGAGATCCACCCTCCGACGGTCAAGTCAGAATAGTATAAGCATATAGTAAAGAGGTGATAGAGAATAACCTGTGTAGGTATCTGTAGAGTATATGTAGGTAGGATGATCCTACCCTTGTATATATAGTGTATGGATTAGGGTTACGCAGGATGTAGGCCACCCTTTTATCGGGTTCGGCCCATTGGGTCTGGCCCATTCTGGACTATACGCCAACATGTCCCCCAGTCTAGTATGATATGGTTCTTGATCATGTTATGCTAGACTTATGCTATACGTCCTCAGCAAGTAAGCCCAGAATAGTATAAGTAGGTCGGGTCAGTCTACACTCTACGTCATCATGTCCCCCCAGTCTAGTAAGCGTGGCCGTAGCCGCGGTTATTAGACTAAAAGGACTACTCTTACCGTCGCGGAGACGTGTGCACTTTCCAACCATACGCCGCCATATGATGAAGGCGAACCCCGTGTAATAAAGACCGACGAAATATGTACTTCCATGGACGGGTAATGCGAATATGGCATTCGACTTGCGGCCGACGGAAGACGTACTTCCATGGCCGGGTAATGCGAATATGGCATTCGACTTAAGGGATAATTGCAAATAAGGAAAAAGATATTGATAAAATCTTTTTATCAAATTAAAAGATATTGGTAATATTTACCAAATTAAAGAGATATAGAAAATATCTTATCAAGTTTAAAAAATATTGGTAATATCTTGTTACCAATTTAAAAAATATCGGTAATATCTTGTTACCAGTTTAAAAAATATCGGTAATATCTTGTTACCAATTTAAAAAATATCGGTAATATCTTGTTACCAATTTAAAATATATTGATAATATCTTATCAAATCAAGTTTTTACATATGACAGAATGCATAATAGCGGGAGCGAAAAACAAAAATACGAAGGTTTAAGAGTTACTGACTTTAGAAACCGATTTTTGCTTTTCGGTAATATGAGAACACGAAACATAGTTTATTCGGAGTCCCAAGGATGTCGCCAACTTGTTGAAGCATAATTTGGTCGGGCCGGTCCTGACGACTCTCCTGGTGCCGTTCGTCGTCTTCCCGGGCCTTAAATAGTGCTGCCAACAAAGAAGAACCGGTTAGAAGGGGACCCGAGGCCAGAGCCCGGGATTCACCCTCCGACGGTCAAGTCAGAATAGTATAAGCATATAGTAAAGAGGTGATAGAGAATAACCTGTGTAGGTATCTGTAGAGTATATGTAGGCAGGATGATCCCACCCTTGTATATATAGTGTATGTATTAGGGTTACATAGGATGTGGGCCACCCTTTTATCGGGTTCGGCCCATTAGGTCTGGCCCATTCTGGACTATACGCCAACATGTCCCCCAGTCTAGTATGATATGGTTCTTGATCATGTTATGCTAGAATTATGCTATACGTCCTCAACAAGTAAGCCCATAATAGTATAAGTGGGCCGGGTCGGTCCACACTATACGTCACCAGTTATTATATATAGTTATTAAGATCCAACAACTTTTTCTTTCAAAGTTCCAAGTCATTGAAAAAGTCTGAGGCAATAAGCTCAGTGTTTGTGTTATCAAACTGATCCACATGGTTGGCTTCTTTCTTTTTTCCCTTACGAGATGCTTGGTAGAGCTCACATAGATGTGAAGGTTTGCGAAAAGCTTTTGACCAGTGGTTCACACTTCCACACCTGAAACAAGATCCTTCAGGGTTTTGGGAGGTACTGTGATAACCAGTGAATTTTTCCTAGGTCTTAGTATCCTAAAATACTATGACTGTATATTAACATAATATTATTCGTTCGAATTTCTATAAGAAAACTCAGCGTTGACTTTTGTTGACTTATTTTACGCTAAACAGTTACGGTTTAACTGACTGTTAAATACTAAATTTCTATAATAATGAATCACTTTTATTCAAATTTCTATTATTCTAAACGTCTACGATCTCATTAAATCACTTAACGGGAAGTCTTCTCGCGCTCAGCAAAAAACAACCGTCCTCAACGCGTACCTGCACGACAGAAATTAAATATCATGTCTAAATATCTCAAACAATTAAAATAAACTTATTTATTTCCAGTCTCATAATGTTCTATTTAGTCCTTTGACTTTTTGACTTTTATTGTTTCAGTCAGAATAGTTACCGTATTTACGGTAGTCAGTTTATTATATGTTTGATCAATAGCTTAGTTATTTCTTTAATTATCTTATTGTGGATGATTATATTTTTAATTAATCAATTTTCGGGAAGTTGTTCCGCAAACGGCTTAAAATATCAAACAACGCGTTCAGACACGTCCGTTAATGGTCCATATTAAATTTAAAACAATTTAACTTATTTACATATAGTGTGAATAGTCAAAGTTTAAGTAAATACATTTTTACATCAATTAAAAATACAAGAAAACTTCGGGTCATATTTTAAATCATGAGTTATGATCGTTAAGTAACCCGACAAGTGACAAAACGCACCTAGGAAACCCCCTATGATGCTTCACCGGTCGAACCCCACAAGGGGAACCACAAGGCTTATTTTTAGCTCATGTGTTCCCTTTTGTACAAGACTTGTCCCATTTGATTCCAAATTACACACACATGTCATTTCAAAAAAGAAAAAAGCACACACTTCATTTTCTTTCTTTCTTTTCTCTCCATGCTCATTCGAAAACACAGATATACACACAATATATTTTTTATTTTTGATCAAGAACATGAAGGTTTAAACATTCCGAGTTGTTTCTAATAGTCGGGGTTACATAAAAACAACGTTTGGGTTGTTGGTTTCGTGTTAATCTCATCTATAAAACCCTCTTTTGTAAGTCATTTTATTTCAAAAATCTTTGTACTTTTAAATGCTTAATGATGCATAGATGATAGTTGTACGGTGCGTTTGCTAAAAAAATCAAAAGCAATTTTTTTGTAAAAACTCATATAGGGTGCGTTTGGGTCGAACAAGAAAGAAAAGGGAAAACAAGGATTAGTCATTTCAACGTGATGGTTGTGTTGGTAAAATAACATTACTTACATAATATAGATTTTAGCTTATTTAGCTTATTTATAAGCTTTGTTGAACTTATTTTTAGGTTTATTTGGTTCGAACTCCAAAAGAAAACAAAAAGGAAGTGATTTTGGTTATTTACTATTTTTGTCTTATTTTTATAGCCTTTTTTGTGGCTTACTTTAAAGAGCTAAAAGTACTTTTTGGCTTAATAGCTTACGTATAAGATATATATTTATTGTTTTGGGATTATAAAAAACCCACGACCCAAAAAGGGGAAATAAGCCGCGGCTTATTTCCACCTTTTTGTGGTTCGGCTTATTTTCATTGCTTTTGGTTGGCTTATTTGGACACTATAAATACTTAATCGCGTATTTTGTAACTCGTTGTTGATTTCGGACTTGGTATATTTTCGGAAGTGTTTGTTTGGGCTTAATATATGCCACGGCTCAAAACAAGGCCCAATAAGTTGTGGCTTATTTTTGGTGTCCTTCGTTTGGCTTATTTTCTACTTATTCATAATTCTTATTTAAATTGATATTTTGAACCTATTAATATCATCGGACTTTTCGTTACTGGGATATTGAACTAATTATAGACTAAGGACATGTAAGGTTTTGGATTACTATTGGGCCTCGAGGCCCAATAAGTGAAAGACTAGTGTTTTAAAGTGTTTTAAGCGAATTTTGATCAATTTATACTTGAAGATATTAAAAGGGTTAGAATGGTCGTTTGGAAAATACATTTCGATGAAACGTCGCGAAAACGTAGGTTTTGGCAATTTGCCAGAAATTGTTAATCTGAGGAAAGTGTTTGAAAATAAGGTTTAAAATCTTAGAAAATGTTTTATAAATAAACGGGTCATGCCGAAATTTTATAAAAATACTATACTTAGAAAATATTCACTAAAACTTATTTTCTCAGAATCCGACAAAAAGACAAAAATTATATTTTATAATTTTATAAATTATAAATCTTCTAATGATTGTTTAGTGTATTTAAAACGTGTTAATACTCATACTATAAACAATTAATCTAGATAACTTGGGGTTTATTGGGAAAATTGCCGAAACTTGTCTAAATTCTTAATTCTTTAATTCCAGTCTATTGAATTCTTATTTCTAAAACTCTAATTTCTTAAGCTCTTATTCTCAGATTCCTAATTTCTAAAGTCTCATTTCTATTGAATTCTTATTCCTATAATTCTAAATTCTTAAGCTCTTGTTCTCGAATCTCTAATTCCTAAAGTCTTATTTCCGTAATACTTACTCCTATAATCCTAACTTCTTAAGTTCTAAATCCCTAAATTCTTATTCCTTTAAAGGTATAGAATTCATCGAGTCAAACTACTCAACCACCACACATCAATGATACGGAGTTTTTACATCATTTAAACAAATACTTTTACAAATATTATTACAAACGCTCGTGCATTAAGTCGTTTTCATTCAACATATCACTAAGGTAAAACTTATTAATAGGTCGTGGCTGGGTATCGTTGCACGTTTAGTTAAAGATCATCTATTTTCAGCTACTATCATCTTATCTAAGGTGAGTTCTCGTAGCCCCACTTTTAAACTCTTTTCTGTTGGGGGAAAATGATACTCAAAATCTATTTCAACTACGTTTAATACTATGCAAAATCTCTTATTTATTTTGGACAATGCTACGTGCCTATGATTGCATATATGAATGTTATGTAAACACTATATGAATGCTATGTGAACACTATGTGAATGCTATGCGAATACTATAAGATTTATTTATGCGAAGTTCCAATGTGAATTTTTGCACCACACTATTTAGCCGACTGTGTAGCTCCAGCTGGTAGGCGATAGGCCCGGAGGACTATAAGCGCGCGAGATATTATGGATTGTTGATTTGGGTTGGGATACCCTGGTATGATGTGTTGATTATCTAAATACTATTACATGCATTCTGCGTTCATATTGCACTATTGTCCACACTCTTAATACTAGCACAACAACTTGGTTTATTTCTAAACCTACGAGCTTACCGACTTTATGTTGACCTTTTCAAGTATCATTTTCAGGTATGACCAACATTTATTAATGGAAGGTATATGATAATCACAGACCTCTACTACTGGGATGTTTCTAAAGATAAGGGGTGTCAACTACTTTAGACTAAAAAAATTTGAATGTATTGTAAATCTAAATTCTTGTAACAATGTATGGTATATCTTGTATCTTGTGCGATGAAATCATTATGTCGCATCCCGTGTTTCCGCTTGTAGCGAGGCGTGACAGATTGGTAATCAGAGCCAAGGTTATAGAGAATGCCCATTTTTTCTAAAATAAAAATGCAACTATAACCAACTAAAAGTTTTTGCAAAACCTCGAACATGACGAAAGCAGACTAGCCCGAGCATTTCATAGTTTTTCTAAATTATGCATAGTCTGATCAACTATGCCTAATTTACGAAGGATCATGAAATGATGGGGGTAGTTTCCTTAAGTTCTGTTAGAGAGGGGAACATAGAATTTTAAGATCAACTGAAAATGACCTAGCCAGGAGTGTACATATTGCATAATATGTACTTTTACTTTATACTCTTCCTTGAAATTCTTTGCGAATGCTAAAACCTAAATCATCATTGATTGCCTATTGACTTGCATGTTGCCTTAATTGCATTACATGACGCCTTGAATGCTTACCTTATTTCTATTGCCCATGCTTATATTGCAAATTTGCCTTGCAAGCTCTATATGTGGCCATACTTATCTATACTCATACTACTATATGATCTATATCGCTTATACTTGGCTGACATGATTGCCTTACAATGCTCTATATGTCGCCATGCATACTCATACTTTGCTACTGCTTACTTATGCAAGCAGACCTATACTATGATTTTCTATTTTCAATACTATACTAAGCACTATTTCGAATACGTCCCAACATTGAGTTGTCGGACGGCCAACGTTGAATACATTATTTTGGATATAGTATTTTGGTTATACTATTTGGAATACACTATTTTAAGAACATTATTTTGAAATACTTTCTTTATATATTAATTTGGGCACACAACTACTCAGTTGTTGCCCTCTACTACTACGCCAAGGTTATCACATGCCTTGTCTCCCCCACACTACTCACCTTGTTAGAAAGTCTGAATACACCGCATACTAAACCGACGAATTAGATTATATCCTTAGTCACACTAAGAACAACTCACCGATCAACATAGTCGCAATTAGTGGCCTTGTCATACAACTAGAACTTTGGAGACTACAAATAGAACAATAGGATTTATGAGAAAGTGATAACCTTAGAACTGAGTTACTCACGTCAGCTGTAGTAACAATGCCCGCCTTAGTGTTTATGTTTCGGATATAGTACCAATATCGATGACCGAAGTCTTTCGGTCAAAATCCTTATACAATTGAAATGTTTTCTTACAAACCTTACGAAGTACAAAATTTAAGATTTCTATGGTTTATAGTTTTAATCATAAACCGTTTTCGAACACATGTTCAAACATCAATTTTCTTGAAAGTCAAAAATCCAGACCATATACAAAAAAAATCGCTTAGTCGATACACAAATTCTTACAAACATCTTTTCATATGACTATAATTACGAGAACTTTAAACAACGTTGCTCCAAACTACATTTACGATCAAAATTTCATAAAGGTTTTCTCAAATAAACGCCGTTAACAAATTTTAAAACCATGCCTCCGAGAAGGGACACGCACTATGCCTACGCACTATTCGACCATTAGGAATAAAGCAAACACCTCTAATTATCTATAAAAGTGTTCAAACGCTCCAAGTCATTGACACCAGATTTTTCCCTTAGGAGCTCTGGTTTACAGATCATCATCTTCAACTTCTCATACACCTGACTATACGTTCCTCCTTGACGTTTTCACATTAGGGACCATCTTTTGAAATTCTTATATATCAACTATGAGACTATTAGCAACGTTTATCCTCATTGTTTAAACTCTAACCGGTCCTACCGTTCTTTTTGGTATACAACGTTAGCAACTACGCTTACTCTTCCTAGACAATAAGGACGCCGCCGTCTTGACCCTCTACTAACCTCACTCACGCTACACGACTTAATAGGAGAGCTTTCTTACAAAACATGTGCATAAGACTCTTGTGGTCTGTACGGATAAGACATTATGTACCATACAGATATCATCTCCATAATTTCAATTTAAGACTACGACTACCAACCTCATACTATGAATTTGACATCCCTTCACAATTCCTTAAATTGCCTTGAAACAACCATTCTCACATTGGGAAACCTTCATTCTTACTTCTTTAATCTTCATATACGGCGATCGTTCCTTCATTCAGAGATGCAACACAAATAATATTTCTATCCCATGTAGTCTTACCTCGATAATTGGTCAACGATTCTCCTTTTCAATGATTCCTTCAGTAACAAATCCTAATCCTTTAGATTCACTATTTATACGACGGTACGAAAAAGTCGCAAAACATCTTTTGGCACCAAACGTCAAACGCTAGCAAGTTTTCCATTCTTCTTTCACGTTGATCTTCTTGACTTTTTTTTGACAAATATATCGAACTGATTGATTACACTAGTAACAAGCGTTCATGCCAATCGACACTGACTCATACCCCGTTTCGTACAAGCTATTTTGGTTCTGATAAAGACCGTATGAAGAACGACTGATCCTCCTTTCCCCAATAGATACATGATGTTCTGTAACACGACGCCTTCTTCCCCATAGGCTTTACCAATTTCACTCTGAACAACTCACTTGCCTCGACTGTAACCCTAACCTTCTTCGTTAATTTCATAAATCTAAGCCGTAGATACCCATTAGTTTACTTTGGGCGAACCCAGAATTGAGCAGACTTTTCAAAAGCGTTAAGTTGTAAAAACAACTTGGTGCTTGGCTTAATTTCATGATAGTTCTTGTTTGATTAAGTTGTAGAGTTGAGTTAGATTCAAAGTTGTTACTTAGCTTAAGGCTTATGATAATTTTGCCCAAGGGCGGACTAGCTTACCTTCGCCTATATAGCCGCTTGATGGATTACTTTAGACTGACACTCCTTTTCATTTAGTAGGATAAGCTTGGATAGAAACGTCATGATTTCAACTTTTGGTAGTATTTGACCATGTCACCTAAGCTATGACCAGAGTACCGAGTTCTGATTTGACTTCTAATTCTTTCGTGATGAATTTGACCTCCATTAAATTCTAAGTACAAGCGTTAGTCCTTTACAATAAGAAAAGATAACAATTATGGATTCTAATATGATAGACTATTTCGTTACACTGGACTAGCAGTTTCGTTAACGAAATTGTTAACCTTGACCTACGAACACCCACTGGATTTTGTGGTTGACAACTGATGAAACCTAAGTAAAACCCAGTAGATGATTAACAAGTTATCACCCCATAGGAAATCAGTTTGATGATTGATTTCATGTTATAGGAAGAACCAAAATGAAACTCTCGTTAGGAAAGTTAAGCAACTTAGACGAGATAAGATTTTGATTTCAAACTTAGAGGAAGCTCAAAGCGAGGACCCGAATTTACATAGAAAATAAAAGCAAGGCACTATAGACGACACCACTGTCACACCCCCAAACGGGGCCTGGATGAAATACGTGTCCGGGGGCGTGGCGTCATCATATTTCGAACACAGGGCACGAGAGAACGACCACTAATGGATGTTTTGAAAATCATAACTCGTTGCATTGTTTAAAAAAGATAAGTTTTACAAAATTCAAAAGAAATTAAACATTTACGGAAGCGAAAATAAAATGTAGCGGAAGCATAATTTAGTTTTCAAAAGACAACGAGTATGAATGATAATAAAGTCTTGACAAATGGTATCATATTGCACATAGACTCCACATAGCACGTCAAGAAGTCCAAAGCTAATCACCTGAGAAAACATGCTAAAAACGATCAACATAAAGTTGAGTGAATTCATAGGTTTAAGTAAAACATTTATGAGGATAAAAAACATTTAGAGAATACTGCTTCACTCACAGTATTATGAAAAGATGTTTAGCAATTTGAAACGTTCAAACAAAGTAGTGTGGACCACGAGATTTCAAAACGTATGTGACAATCTTAGCAGTTTACGATTTCACATACAAAGCACATGAGACTATTATAACAAATACAATATCACACGAAAAGTAGTTACTGTTGCACTAAGCTCATGAAACCGAAGCTCAATTCAATGCAACATATTATATGCCAAACAAGAAATTAACTGCCCTAGAGGTATCTGACCAAGATCACCTAATGAAATCCGACATGGTATATATCCGTTTATCGGGAGCCCGTGGGTAGTGAGCGCTACTCACCCGGATAAGGATATTTAGTCCCAATAGATCTATTTATAACACTTGCGCTTACTTAACCAGCCAGTCGATCAAGAAATTAACGGTTCATGATAGTTCCCGGGATTAGTGGGTCTATTATCAACTTAGGAAACATAAAAATATTCTAAACAACACGTAACAGGAAAAGTAGATCAGATACTTGTGTCACTAAGTAAATTCGAAACCAATGTTATTCAAAGCTATAGCCTTTAAGTAATTGCATCTATAAGTAAAGCAAAGTGTGATATCAATCATGTAACCAAGTTTGTAAGCGAACATTTATAAGAGTTTGAAATCATTAGAGTAAATAGGTTGTAAACGAGCATGTTCTCACCCTAAATTAGTAAAGTAAAAGTAGTAAAACGTTGAGGCTACTATTGAACTCACCTTGATGTTGCCCTGAACAATAGCAGTAATGCAAATAATAAGCACAACATAAACGAAAAACGGAACGACTCGACCAAGAAGATGCAACTTAACTTAACAGCTATGTCCCACTAGCTTAGGATGATGAATTTGGGTTTTTCGATGGATGAGTACATCAACGGACACGTGAGAGAAAGAGGAATTTGGATTTCAAGTTGGATCGAGTTTGGTGGTGGTTAAATAAAATAAATCGAAGGTTAAAACAAAGTAAGTAATTACTATTCCGTATATACACATATATGAGAAACAAAATCAATATATAATATGTGAAGCGAATATTATTTATAGAAAAGGAAGTTCGGAGAGATAGTACTCGATGTTATAAAACTATTCACAAGTATCTTTATTAAGAAATGTGAGAAAATAATTGTAACAATATAATTCGACACATTTTTGGAAATCACCAAACAAATTAATAAAGAATTCTTGCATAAACGTAATTCACACGTTTTAAAGTTACAAATTATGTTAAACGATGTTTGTAAAGTTTCTACAAAAGTTATGTTTTATCTTCTAGTCGAAAATTTATAAAATAATATTTTATAAATTAGTATTTCATATCCTTGACGGTTTTTAGCTAAAATAGTTGTCTCATTTGTGAAAGATGATTAGTTGTTATTTATTTGTCGTGTTATGGTATAATTATAAATAAAATATCTTTAAACTATAACTTAGTCCTTTTTATCGGTTTTTAAAGATAATAGTAGTTGTAGCAAAAAAAAATACCAAGTATATAAATTTATAAAAATTTCGTCATTACCTATTCGTTTATACAACAGATTTCTATTTTTACAAAAACTAAAGTTTCCCTTTGAATCAATATATGTTGCAATTTCTCTCGTTGTGTTTATTTATAACTAAACGATGATCGTTTTAAGAAAACAAAAATAAATGAAATCTGTACACATCGTACGACGTATTTAAAACATAAGCGAATTAAACTCACCCTTAGAAACTTCGTCGGGTCGCGGATAAAAACAAACCAATGTTAACGCCACTTAGTGGGTTGCTTGGCTACGAAAACACAAAACCAAACGCACCCTTATATGCTGTAAAACAGCAAACCAAACGCACCCTTAAGTGCTGTTAACCAGCGAACCAAACGCACCCTTAAGTGTTGTAAAATAGCAAACCAAACGCCCCTATTTGTGCAGTTAACCTCAGATCCAAACGCCCCCTTTGGGCTTCAAATCGCTGAAACAAACACCCCTTAGGGGCTGTTTATACGCAACGACAAACACCTTTTTTCGGGCTATTATACCAGCAACCAAACACAAAAACGAACACCCGTATATCGCTATTTAACCAACCCGAATCAAAATACCAAAACAATAAAAGGAAATAAGCTAAAATAAACAAAACCAAACTTTATTTAGTTTTAATATATATAAAAAAAAGTAACCAATCTAAACTCAAAAAAAAGAGTGAAGGTGGTGGTGGTTTTCGTGGAGTGGTAGCCGAGGTGGCTAGAGATTAAGGGGTGGCAGTGGCAATGGTGTTGACGGTGGCATAGTGATGATGGTGACGAGATGGAGATGGTGGTTCGGAGATGAAGAGGGACGAAGTGGTGGTGAGGCAAAGGTGGGGTCCGTTGTGGCGATTGTGGTGACGATGATGGTGAGTGGCGGCAGTTGTTGCCACAGTAGATGGTGGTGGCAAGGGTTAAGGTAGTGTGTGGGTGGTGATGATGGCGTGATGGTGGGATGTATAGGGTGGTGGTGTGGTGGTTAGGAGGCTGTGGGTATGGAGGAGATGGTGGTGTTTTGATAGGGTGGAGGTCGGCTATGGTGAGGAGAGGGTGGTGGCCGGAGATCAGCCGAAAGTTGGCCGGAGATTAACCGGACGTTGGCCGGAGCGGCGGTGGCTGCCAGAAAAGTTAGAGAGAAGTGGGTGGCTAGGTTCTGAAACTTATGAGATGAAACCCTAGTGTTTTAGTATTTATACTAAAAACTTTGAAAGAAAAGTGACAAGTACCAAATAGTTTAGGGGTTAATGTTGTAAATATTAAGTGTAGTTTTGTAAAATAATGGTTCGGGACTCTTTTAAGCTAGTTAACGAATGATTCAAAACACAAACCTTGCGCCATTGCGTTCCAAATGATTTTTCCTACAAAAATGAGTATTTACTTGATAGTATTTCATAAATGTTTTTATAAAACTTATTTAAAATGTTTTGCTATTTATTGGGTATCCCGGGTGAGTTTTGTCCGAAAAATAAACTTTAACTTGAATATTCGCGTTTTTAACAAACGTTTTGAATAAAATTTTAAATAAATTATTAAATATTTTTATTTAATAAAAAGTGATAATTAAATATAAATTTAATTATTTTATTTGTCGGTACGCTTTGTATGTGATTTTCAAAACTTTGCGAGGCTATTTTAGTCATTTTCTGCTTGGTTTCGGGTCTCGGGTAAATCTGAAAAGTTGT
>BQNB010012868.1:0-78281 GCA_026074375.1 Tanacetum coccineum
TAATGTAATAAAGCAAAAAATTTCCCCGTATAATTGTGATAATAGTAAAATAGGTTGATGAAAATTCTTGGGTTGTTATAGATTGCATCAATCAGGGGGAAGAAATGTGTACTTATCCACCTTCATTTCTTTCTTTCTTATCTTTAAGTCTGCTTCTATCTTATGGAGATGAATTATATGCTGTCAACCTCTAGATGGTGAGTGTGTGAAGTATGTGCATACGTGAGAAGATCTTGCTGATTACTTGCATGTTCCCCTAAATGAATATTCATCACAACAAAAGCAGTTCAGTTTGATGTGGTTGGCTTCTTCTTTTGCTTCTTCTACTTCTCTGATTCTCATCTACTAATCTTCTTCTACTTCTACTTCTTCTTCTATGAAGCTATATCACAGTTTTAGAATATGCTTACAATACAGATATTGGTTTAGGGGGAAGCTGATTCAGAAACTTTTATAAAAAGAAGTAGACGAAGAAAGCTGCCTGAAGACATGCAGTATGAACTAGGGGAAGTTAACTTAGTTTATACATGTTACATTGTATCTTCTGCGAGTAAAGGAGAGATCCAAGCTGGAGCACTTATATTTGTACTTATAGGATACATTGTAAGTAATTCCATATGCCATCACATTAGGGGAAGATTGTTAGGATTAAAAATATGGTATCTATATGAAAATTGCATTAGTTTCTATATAGTCTAAAATACAAGGACTATAATTGTAATTAGCCCAAAGATGGCTTGTGTTTAGTCTATAAATACCTCTTCTAATCTTCCTTAGAGGGGTGAACCTCCACTTTGTAATAATTCACTAATCATTCAATAGTAACTACTTTCTCTCTCTAAAATAGCTTTTACATATTTCCATCATCCTCGACCTCTTGAGATCGTGAATCGAGAAACCTCATAGTGAATGACACGATGGTCTTTAAATCTTTTATGATTTCACATAATACCGTATTATATAACATTAAAACATGTCATAGTACACCGATCCCACAAGTTATCCTTATCATTCAACTTTGAGTTTAAACACCCATCCCATACTATTGAAACACGACTTAAACCTGTCACCTCGTAACATTTCATCTTTGGAGCATGACTTTTTGAACTAAACTAATTTTATATTTTGATGACATCAAATAACATCTATTTTATAGCATCATTTATCCCATGTAATTAACCCATTTTGTATAGTTATTGCAAAGAATTATTACTTAATCGTTTATATTTGAGAATTACAGTAATTACGGAGTACTTGGTGAATATTAGCAAAAGGCACGCATTCTGGAGCTTAAACGAAGATATTTTGAAGATTACTATTCTGAAGACCAATACGCCGTATCCATCAAGGAAGATACGGCGTATCCGTGCCTGCACTCACCAAAGACTACAAAGGAATGAAGCTCAACACGCCGTATCCAGAAGAAGTCAATACGCAATATTAAACATATAGTATGTGAATATTCTGGAAGATATCAAGCGTGGTCCCTACTCCAAGAAACCCCTAATACGTCGTATCCAATCCCTTGGATACGCCATATCGAACCGACTTCCAGACCCTATAAATACAAAACTCAAAAACGAGTTTTAATTGTGCTAAATCATATTCTCGATACCTAAACCACAAAAGTTAATTTTCGGAGGAGAAAAAGAGAAAAAGAGGTTTTGCAATGCATTCCAATCCATAGAAGACAACGTGTAATTTCTTATACTTTTGTAATCGTTCAATTTTTGGTATCATTCATTAACACGGTTAGTTTAACTTAGCTAAAACAATTACTCTTGTATTAATTATGATATTTGAAGGCTAATGCCATTATTATGAAGATCTGAATGTTTGATTTTGTTTATATCTCGATTGCTTAATTTATCGTTGAATGTTTGTTTATGTTTATCAATTAATACTTGTTTATGTGCTTTTGTATGCGACCTATCATTCTACTGGATCTAGTGATACGGACCAAGTAATCTAGATGCCGGGATAGCTCTCCATATGGTGATTTATACATCTAGAATCATAGGATCACAAGTATTGTCCTGCTAAATCTGTGTCTAGGATACGCTTCGGGCTTAACTAGTTAATTGGATATTGCCAATGTTTAGTGAACAAGTTGACTAGCAGGTGAACCTAGATAATTCAACAAATAACGTTCTGGATCCATTGGATAGTTGGACAATTGGACTATAGTGTAGGAAATCACGTTAAGTAGTAAAGTAGGTAAGTTTCTATTTAGCTAGGGGTAACAAAGATCACCATTGCTTTAAACTCTAAGATGAATTATAATCAGCAAATAAGGTTGCTTATGTGGATGCTTTATAATTGTGACAAAATTAATTGTCTGGTCTTAGGATGACAGTCCGCCTAAGTTAAGAATGATATGCCGCAGCGAGATAGAAGTAAGCATTGCACTAAAATAACAAATACCAACTTCCTAATCGGATTAAATATGGGCTATTTACAGTTTTTATTATAAGGCTCGACCACTCTTTTATCTTCTGTTGATTTGCTTGCGTGGGTTAAAGTGTCTTGAATTGATTGTAGTCACCACTAAACCCGTGCCAGTCTCTCAGGCTGAAAACCCCCTTTACCTATTAGAATTAGGATTAGAACTAACATCGGATTAGCATAGGTTTGACTTAGATTAGAATTAACTTAGATTAGATAACCAAAATATTAATAAATTGAGAGATTTAACCTCACTTCAAGTGTTCGACACCCTACTTACCACGAATCTACCATCGACCGGGTACACTGCCCGTTAAAGTGTTTGTTTTTGGTTTACTGTCGGCAACAATATAAATTTAAAAATAATTTTCATAAAAATATACACCACACACGACACATCAAAGTTGTGTGGCGTCCATTGCCGGGGGAAGTGGATAGTGAAATAATCTTTGAATTTTTATTTGTATTTTGGTTATTAGATTAGATCTAACCCTTAGGAGTAGTGTATATTCTGTATATTTTGTATATTTGTTAGTTTAATTGTTTGCTTGTATATTTGTGTGTTTAATCAAATTGTTTTCCTAATACACTGTTCTGGTTGATAACCCGATACGGCGTATCCACTTCCATCGGATACGGCATATCCAACTTTTTGTTCAATACAACGTATTCATTCAAAAGATTAATATGGCGTATTCACTTCTATTGAATACGACGTATTGATCATCTGAAAACAGAATCAGAATCTTAGTTTTCATATTTGATTTCCGTGCTAATTTTTTTCTATCCTAAAGAGCCTATCATACTGATTGTTTATCCCTTGTTTCAGGTAGTGCATGATAAGGAGTTCAACGAACAAACTATTTACGCCTTTCAAGGACCAGGAACGAGAATTTTGATCATCTAGGAAGCACTTCAAGACACTAAGTCTTGACGAATTGAGATCGCCTGATTTCAATTTATTTTCTGACCAAGAATACTCGGAGGAAGAAGTTGCGAAAACAATTGCAGAAACCATGGAGCAATACATGAGCAAAACTCGAGCCGACTATGTATCGGGAGTTGCTAGGCCTAAAATTGAAGACAAGGATAACTTTGAACTAAAAGGACAATTTCTCAAGGAACTACGAACCAATACTTTCAGCGGTTCGGATCATGAAGATGCAAACGAACACATTAAGAAAGTTCTTGAGATAGTCGATCTATTTCACATTCAAAATATTACTATAGACCAAGTGATGCCTTAGGCATTCCTATGCCCTTAATGGAAGCCGCAAAGCCGTTGCTGAGAAAGATACCAACCTGGTTCTAATTTTTACAAACTTGGGATGGTCTTTATAAATCAATTTTTTCGTGATCTAATATTTGCCCACCTGCTCGTAAACTGCAATGAAAAAGAGATATCAACAACTTTCAGCAAAGATCCTTGCTAATCTCTTCATGCATGGGTGAGAAATGTTTAGTTCGGATGGTGGAGGGTGGGCGGGGGGGGGGGGGTGGGTGGGGGGGGGGGGGGTGGCAGGGGGGGGGTTCTCGGGGGATAGTAAGGGGGGGGAGGGGGGGGGGGTGGAGGTTGGCGGGAGGGGGGGTGGAGCGGAGGGGGGGGAGGGGTGTGTGGGGGGGGGGAGGGTGGGCGGGGAGGGGGGGGGTGTGCGATGGGGTGGCACGGGTGTGTTGGTCAGGTTGGGGGTTTGGTGGGGGGGGGGGGTGGATTGTGGCGTGGGGTGAGAGGGGGGGGGGGGGTGCGGCGGTGCGGTGGTGGGGGGGGAGGGTAGGGAGAGGGGGGGTGGGGTGTGCGGGGGCGCTGTGGCTGGGATGGGGTTGGTCGGGGGGGGTGATTCGTTGGGTGGAGGGGGGGAGGTGTAGGGGGGGGGTGGGATGGGAAGGGGGGGTGTGGGGATGGGGTTGTTGAGGGGGGGGGGGTTGGTGTGTAGGGGGATGGGTAGGGAATGCGTGGGATGGTGGAGGTGGTGGGTTTGGCTGTGTAGAGTTTGCTTGGGTGTTCGTGGTTTGGGGGGATAGGTTTGGGGGAGTGGGGGTGTTGGTGTGGGGGGGGGGTGGTAGGGGGAGTGGGGGGGATGGGATGTGGGGTGGGGGGGGGGAGGAGGGGGAGTAGGGTGGGGGGTTTGGGCGCGGGGTGGTGTGGGCGGGGTTAGGGGGGGGGGGTGGCGGGGGGCAGGAGGGGGGGGGTGTATGGCGTGTGGTGGAGGGGTGTGGGGTGGGGGAGGGTTGGTGGAGAGTAGGCCAGGTGGTTATGGGTGGGGGGGGGGGGGGTTGGGTGGGGTGGGGGGTGAAGTGGGGGTGAGGGGTGGGGGTGGGGGGGATGGGGGGATTGGGGTGGGGGGGGGGGGGGCGGTGGATGTGGGTGGGGGGGTGGGTGCAATTGGGGGGGGGGGGGGGAGGGGGGGCGGATCAGGAGGGGGTGTGGGGGGGGGTGGGATGAGGGTGGGGAGGTTGAGGGGTGGGGTGGGGGGGGGATTTGTGGGTGAGGATTGTTGGGTTGATGGGCGGGTGAGGGGGGGGGGGGGGGGGTGGGGGTGGGTGAGAGTGTAAGTAGAGGGGGTGGGGGTGGCGGTGTGGGTGGGGGGGGGTTGGTGGGTTGGTGTTTATGGGGTTGGTTGGATATGTTGGGGGGGGGGGGGTGTGGGGTGGGAGGGGAAGGGGCGGTGAGGGGGGGCGGGTGGGGTGGGGGGGTCTGATGCAGGACGGGGGGCGGGGTGGGGGTGAGGAGTTCGCGTTGGGCGGCATGGGGGGTTGGGGGTGGGTGGTGTGGTTGGGGAGGGCTGGGGGTGGGATGGGGGGTTTTGGGTGGTAGGTTTTGAGGGGGTGTTTGGTTGGTTGGGTTGGTGCTGGGAGGGGGGGGGTGGGGGTGAGGGTTGGCTGTGGGGGTGGGGTAGGGGTTGGGGGAGGTGTGGGGGGATGTGGGTGGTTGGTGGTATGGGGTGTGGTTGTGTTGGT
Source organism: Tanacetum coccineum (assembly GCA_026074375.1). Taxonomy (NCBI): domain Eukaryota; kingdom Viridiplantae; phylum Streptophyta; class Magnoliopsida; order Asterales; family Asteraceae; genus Tanacetum; species Tanacetum coccineum. The sequence continues at coordinate 5,404 of BQNB010012868.1, forward strand.
GGGGGGGGGGGGTGGGATGGAAGGGGGCGGGGGGGGGGGGGGGGGTGTGGCGGGGGGGGGGTGGCTGGGGATGGGTGGGGCCTTTGGGGGGTAGGTGGTTGGGGAGGGTAGGGGGGGGAGTGTTGGCGGGGTGGGGGCGGGTTGGAGGGATGGTTGGGGGGTGGGGGGGAGGGTGGGTTGGGGGGGGGGGTTGGTTGGGTGCTGGGTGGGGTGGGTATTAGTTGTATTGGATTGGACGGAGGTGGGGGGGACGGGGGGGGGGGTGGGGGGGGGTGGGTTGGGGCGGGGGGGGTGTATAGGTTATGGAAAGGGTGGGGGAGGGGTCGGGGTTTGGGGGGTAGTGGGGGGGGTGGGTTTGAAGTGCGTGGGGGGGATTGGGATTTTGGGGGGGTGGTAGCGTGGGGGGGGGGGGGGTTGGGGGGCGAGGAGGGGGTGGGGGGGGTCGGGGTGTGCCTGTGGAGGTGGGAGGAGGGGTGGGGTGGAGGGGAGGGGTGTGTGGTTGGGTGGGTGGGGGAGGGTGGGGGTGGGAATGGGTGAAAGGTAGGGGTGGTTCGGGTGGAGGGGGAGGGGGGGGGGGGGGGATGGGGGGGGTTCGGGGGGGGGGGCTGGGGGGGGAGGGGGGGTGATGGGGCTGCGGGGGTGTTGTAGAGGGGTGGGGTTTGGCGGTGGGTGGGGGGGAAGGGGGGCGTGGGGGGAGGGTTGCGTGGTGGGGGTGGGGGGGGGGGGGGAGGGTGGATGGAGGGTGGGCGTGGGGTGATGTTGGGGGTAGCGTTGGTGGGGGGCTGGTGGGGGGTTGTGTGTTGGGGGAGGGGGTCGGGGGGGGGCTGAGCGTGGGGGTGGGTGAGTAAGGGGGTTTGGATGTGGTTCGTAGGGGGTTGGGCGGGTCTGATGGGCGCGTGGTGATGGAGTGTGGGACGTTCTGTGTGGTGTTGGTTGTTGTTGTTTTTGTTTTGATTTGGTGTTATGTGGTTGTAAATGGTTTGGGGGTGGGGAAGTGGGGAGTGGTTTGTTGTGTGGTTGGAGGGGAAATGGGGGGGGTGGTGGTTGTTTGTGTTTGAGGTGGGGTGGGTGGGGGGGGGGTTGGGATGGGGGTGTGGGGGTGTTTTGGAGGTTGTCATGTTTTTTTTGATGCTTGTAGTATTATGATGTTTGTCGGTTTCGGGTTTTGCGTTGTAGGATATGGATTTTGTTTGCATATTCTTGTTTTTGGAATTGGTTTCTATTTGATTGGGTGGGTTGAGTTCATATGTACGAGTATGAGGTTTGCGGGTGTGGGGGGGTGGGTGGGGGTGGTTTGGAGGGGTTGGTGTTACGGGGCGGGGAGCTAGTGGGGGTTGGGAGGTTGGGTCGGGGGGGGTTGGCGTAGGTTTGATTGCGGGGGCTGGGGCGTGGGAGGGGTGGGGGGGGGGTAGGGGTTGGTGTGAGTTGTGGGGGGGTGGGGGGGAGGGTACGTTGTGGGCGGTGGGGGAGTTGGGGGGAGGAGGTGGTGGGTTAGGTGGCGTGGCGTGGGGGTGGGGGGGCTTGCGGTGGGGAGGCAGGGGGGGGTGGGTTGGGTTGGGGTAGGGGTTGAGGGGGAGGGGGGTTAGGGGACGTAGGGGGGTGGGGGAAGGACGTATGGGGAGTTATGGTAAGGTGGGGGGGATGGAGTGGCTTGTGGTGTTGGTGTTGGGTGGGGGGGGGGCAGGGGGGGAGGTGTGTGGAGGGGGGGGATTTTAAGGTGTGAGGGTGGGGTGGGGTTGGGGGGTGGGGGGTGGCGGTGAGGGGAGGTTGGGATGTGGTGGATGCGGGTGTTTGGTTGTGATTAGGGGGAGCAGGGGGTGTATTGGCGGATAGGGGGCTTGGTGTGGGGGGGGAGGGGGGGGTTGTGGGGGGTAGTCGGGGGGAGGTGCGGGGGGGGGGGTGGGGGGGTGGGCTTTGTTGTGGGGGGGGGGGGGCGCGGGGTCGGGGGGGGGGTGGGCGTGCGAGGTTGGCTGGTGGGGGGTTAGGGAGTGGAGTGTCGGGGGGGGGGGGGGGTAGGGGGGGGGTTGGGGGGGGGGGGCGGGGGGTGGCGAGGGGGGGGGAGGGGTGGGGGGGGGGGGAGGGTCGGGTGGGTGCTGTGGAAGGTATTGGGTGTAAGGGTGGTTGTGATTTTGAGGATTAGGTTGGTTTTTAGAGTGGGTGGTTTTGGGTTAGGGCGTTGTGGAGGAGGATATGGTTGTAGGTTTGTTGTTTGTTTGGGAGGGTGTGGGGAGTGGTGTTGTTTTGATTTGGTGTTTTTGGGGGGTTGGGGGTGTTTGTTGTGTGATGGGTTGTGTGGTTATATGGGTTTAGGTGTGAGTGTGGGGCTGGGTGATGGGCGGGGGTGGGTGGTGTGGGATGTGGGATGGCGGGTGTTGAGTCTGGTGGGGGGTGGTGGGGGTTGGGGTTGATTGGTCATATTGTGTGGGGTTGGGAGGACATTGGGGGTGATTGTGTGAGTGGAGGAGTAGGTTGGTGTTGTGTGTGATTGTTTGGGGGGGGGGGGTTGTGGGGGGGTTGGAGTGGCGGGGGGGGTGTGGGTGTGTGGGGGGGGGTGCGGGGGGAGTGGGTGGTGGGGTGGGGTGCGGGTGTGGCGGGGTAGTGGGGGGCTGAGTGGTTGGTGGAGAGTGGGGAGTTTTGGGGGGCGGGGGGCTTGGGGGGGGGCTGGGGTGGGGGGGGGGTATAGGTGGTGGGGGGTGTTGTTTTGGATGATGTTGGGTATTTATGGCTGATGTGGCTCGGGGGTGGTGGGGGGGTGGTAGGGTTGGTAGAGGTTGTGGGGTTGAGGGGGGGGTATGTGTGGGCGGTGGGTAGTGGGGGGGTTGGGTTGAGGGAGGGGGGTTGGGGTGGGAATGAGTTTTCTTTGGGGGTTGGTGTGTGTGGGGGGGGGGGTGGTGTGTAGGGTAGTTGGGGGGAGGGGGGGGGTGGTGGTGAGGTGTGATGGTTGAGCTGGTTCGGGGGGGGTGGGTGGGGTGGGTGGGGTGGAGGGGTTGTGGTGATGGTGGGGGGGGGTGGGGGTGTGTGGGGGCGTGGGGGGGGTGGGGGGCGGGGGGGGTTGTGGTGTGTGGGGGGGTAGGGGGCGGTGGTGTGGTTGGAGTTGTTGTAGGGTCGCGGGGGGTGGGGTGTTGTTGGTGGGGCGGGGGGTTGTTTTTGTTTTTGTTTGGTTTGCGGGGGTTGGTCGGGGTATTTGTTGTTGGTGTGTTCCTTTTTAGCCTTTTTTTGTTTTGAGGATGGGGGATTGGTGGTGTGGGGGGTACTGGGGGTGGGTTAGGGTGGTTGAGAGTGGGCGGGTGTGATGGTTTGGGGGGGAGTTTGGGATGTTGGGGTGGGGGGTGTTTGGGGGGTGGGCGGTTGGGCGTGCGCGGGTGGGGTTGGTTGGGTTCGTGGTGGTTGGATTTTGTGGTTTTTGGGATTGGTTGTGTGGTGTGGGCGGGTGTGTACTGTGTGTGGGTTTTGTGGGGTAGGGTTAGGTCGGGGAGTTGTGAGCTTGGGAGGATTGGGGAGGAGAGGCGGGGGGGGGGTGGGGTCGTGGGGGGGGGGGGGGGGGGGGGGGTTGTCGAATACTGTTTGGTCTTGGGGTGGTGGCGGGGGAGGAGAGAGGGGCGGTGGGGGCGTGGTAGCGGGAGAGGGGTGGTTGGATGGTGGTGGGGGGGTGTACGGGAGGGGGAAGTTGGAAGGGGGGGGGGGGGGGTGTGGGTGGGGTGGGGGGTTTATGGTGTGGGGTGTGGTTGGGGGGGTGGTGGGTGGGTGTGTAAGTATGTTTTGTAGTGGGGTAAGTGGGTGGTGGGGGCAGTGCGGGGGGTTCGGGCGGGGGCGGGTTTGTTTAGTTTTTGGGATTGTTTGGGGTTTGTTGGGTGGGTATTTTGTGGTGTATGGGTGGGGGGGTGTTGTGTGGACTGTGTGGTGTGATGAGGGGATTGGGGGGGGGGGGGGTGTGGCTAGTGCGGTGGGTGTGGTGGTGGGGGGGGTTGTTGCGGCCGATTGAGGAGGGGGGGGAGTGGGGGGAGTGGTGCTGTTGTGTCGGGGAGAGGGGGGGGGCGGCGGGGGGGGTGGGGGGTGGAGTTGTTTTTAGTGGGGGTGGGGTGGAGGAAGGGGGGGTGGAGAAGGGGGTTTGGGTGGGGAGGGGGGGGAGTAGCGGGGATACAGAAGGGGAGGTGGTGGGCTAGGGCGGGGAGGTATGGGGGGGGGGGGGGGTGGGGGGGGTGGGGTGGGTTGGGGGGGGTGGGGGGTTGGGGGGGGTGGTTTCTGGGATAGTGGATGGTGGTTGGTGGATCAGGGGAGGGGGGGGGGGGGGCTGGGTTGGGGTAGGGGGGGAGGGGAGGGAAGTGTGGGAGGTGTGGGTGGATGGTGGGGGAGGGGGGCGGGGGAGGGCGGGGCGCGGGGGGTCGGGGGGGGGGAGTGGGTGCTGGGGGGGGGGGGTGGGGGTGGGGTGGGGGGGGGCAGGGGCGGTGGTGGTGGGGGTGCGGCGGGATGTGGGTTGGGGGGGGGTGGGGGCGGTGGGGAAGGGGGTGGGGGGGGGTGGGCGGGGAGTGGGGGGGGGTAGGGGGTGGGGTGGGGGAGCGGTGGGAGTGAGGGTGGGGGGGGGGGGCTGGGGGGGAATGAAGGGGGGTGGGGGTGGGTGGGGGTTGGTGGAGGCGTGTGGGATGGGGAGTGGGTTGGGTATAGAGATTATGGGAGTGTGGGCGGGTAGGTGGGGGAGGGGGGGCGGGGGGGAGAGGGGTGGGGGGTGTTGGGGTTGGGGGGGGGGGGGAGGGCGGTGTGGTGGGGAGGGGTGGGAGGTGGGGGGGGGCGGAGGTCAGTTAGGGGGGGTTTAGGTGGGAGGGTGGTGTGGGGGGATGGGGGAGGGGGGGGGGTGTAGGGGTGGGGGGCGGCGGAGGTGGGGGGGGGGGGGAGGCGGGGGGGGAGGGGCGGCGGGGCTGGGGGGGGGAGGTTAGGTTGGGGGGGGGTTGGGGGGCGGGGTGGAATGGGGGGGGAGGGGGGATGTCGGGGGGGGGGGGGGGGGGGGTGGGGGGGGGGAGCGAAGGGGGGGGTGGTGGGGGGGTGGGGGAGCATGGGGGAGGGGTGCGGGGGGGAGGGTGGGGGTGGAGGGGGGGTGGGTCGATGGGGGTGGGTAGAGGGGGGAGCGGTTTGGCGGGGCAGGTGGGGGGGGGGGAGGGGGGGTGGCGGGGTGGTGGGGGGGGGGGGGGGGGGGAGGTGATGGGGGGGTGGAGAGTGAAGTGGGGGGGGGGGGGCGGGGAGGGTGGGGGTGGGGTTGTGGTTGGGGATTAGAGGGGGTAGGAGTTTAGGTGGGGGGGGGGGGTGGGGGGGGGTGGGGGGGGGGGAGAGAGGGCGGGGCGGGGGGGGCGTGGGTGTAGGGGGGGGGGGTTGGGGGGGTGGTTTGGGATGGAGGGTGGAAGGGTGGGTGGTGGCGCGGTGGATAGAGGCGGGGCGGGGGGGTGGTGTAGGTGTGATGTGGGGGGGTGGGGGGGGGGAGAGGAGAGGAGTGACGGGGTGGCTGGGGGGGATCGGGGGGGTGTTCGATCGGGGGGGTAAAGGGCTGGGGGTGCTGTAGCGGGGTTGGTGTGTTTGCGGTGGGAAGGTGGTTGTGTTGAGTTGTCTTTGTTTTTTTTTTTATTGTTTGTGATTTTGTTTTTTTTTGTTGTTATTTGTGTTTTTTTTTTTTTTTGTTTGGCTGTTTAATCTTTGTTTTTGTGTTATGTTTTTGTTGTTTTTTTTTTTTGATTTGTGTTGGGTTTTTTTTCTTTGTTTTTTCTTTGTTTTTATTTTTTTTTGTTTTTTGTTTTCTTTTGAACATTTTGAAGTTATAATTTTTTGCTTGTTTGCTTTTATGTGGTTTTTTTGTTTTGTTCATTTGTTTAGTTTGTTGTTTATTTGTTTTGTGGTTTTTCGGTTTTGTGTTGGGGTTTTTTTGGTCTTTTTGTTTGTAGTTTGGTCTTATTTATTGTTTTTGTAATGTTTTGTTTTTTTATTTGTTTTTGTTTTTTTTGTTGTTCGTGTTTTGATTATTTGGGGCGTTGGGGGGATTTGGTTCTGATTTGGTTTTTTGTGGTTTGTATGGTTGGTGGTGATTTGTTTGTTGGGTTGTAAGTGGAGGATGTGGTGCGTGACGGAGGGGTGTGGTGGAGGAGGTGGAGTTGTTGGGGGCGTTGGAGAGGGTGGGGGCGGGGGGGTGTGGAAGTGGGGACCAAGCCAGGGGGACGGGGAGGGGGGTCGGGTGGGGGTGGGGGTTTTGGTAGGGGGTGGGTAGGGGGTGGGTGGTGGTATTTAAAGGGTGTTGTTGTGTGTGGGTGGGTGGGGGGGGGTTGCTGGGTTAGGGGGGATGTGTTGTGGATGGATGGTTTGGTTGGTTACGGGTGGGAGAGCTTGGGGGGGTGCAGGGGGTTGGAAGGGTTGGGTGACGTGGGTGGATGGGGGGGTTGGTGGAGTGTGGGGAGTGGGGGGCGGGGGATGGTGGGGGGGACGGGGGGGGGTTGGGGGCGTTGCGGGGGGAGGGGGGGGGGCTTTCTTGGAAGGGAGGGTGGGGAGTGTGGGAGGTCTGGTGGGGTTGGATACCTGGTGGGGTGGAGTTGGGGCGGGTGGGGATGGGTGGGGCGGGGTTGAGGGGTGGGGTGTGGGTGGGGGTGTGGTGGGGGGGTGCGGGGGGTGGGTGATGCAGCAGTGGGGTCGGGTAGTGGGGGGGTTGGGTGGGGTAGGAGCGGTGGGGTTGTTAGGGAGGGGGAGGGGCGAGGGACTTGGGGGGGGGGGGTGGGGTGCGGGCGGGGGGAGGGGTTGGGGGTTGTGTGGTTTTGGGTTGGCGGAGTGAGGGGGCGGGGCGGGTGGGGGGGGAGGGAGGAGGGGTGGGGGGCGTGGTGGGGGGGGGGGGGTGGGGTGAGGGAGGGTGGGGGGAGTGGTTGGGTTGCCGTGTGGGGTGGTGAGGGTGATGGTTGGGGGATTGGGGGGTGGAGGGGTGTGTCCGGTGGGTGTGGGGAGTTGGCGAGTGTGATTCGTGGGGGGGTGGGGGTGGTTTGGTGGGGTTCCTGGTGGGGGTGGTTGGGGGATGGGGGTATGGGGGGGGGATGGGTTGGTAGTAGGGGGGGTGGTATGGTTAGGGAAGGGTTTCTTGGTTTCATTTGCGGGGTTGTGTGTTTTTAATTTGTTGCTTGCGTCGGTTGGGTTTTATTGAAGGTTATGGTGGGTTGTGTTGGGGTGTCTGGGGGGCGGGTGCAGTGGGTGGGGGGTGGGGGGGAGCGAGTGTGGGCTTTGGTGGGTCGGTGTTGGAGGTTATGGTTGCGTGAGGGGGTAGTATTTTGGGGGTGGGGGTTAGTGGATTTGTTGGGGGGGGTTGTGGGGGTGGGTAGTGTTTTTGTCTGGGATCTTGGGGGTGTGGTGGGTGTGGAGCGTGGGGGGGCGGGGTTGCGAGGGGGGGGGGGGGGGGTGGTTGGGTGGGTGAGGGTGGTTGGGGTTTTAGAAGTCGGGGGGGGGGGGGGCCGTCGTGGTTAAGGGGTGGGGGTCTGGGTATTGGGGGGCGTGTGGGGGGAGTGGGGTGGGTTGGGGGGGGTTGGAGTAGGGGGTGGGGTGGGGGGGGGGGCGGGGGGGTTGTGTGAGTTGGGGGTTGGTGTGATGGTGGCTGTGGGGTGCCGAGAGGTTGGGGGTTCGGGAATTGTCGTTGTGTGGTTTCATTTTTGTTTTGTTTTGTTTTGTTTTGTTCTGTTGGGTGTTGTGTTCGTTTGATATGTTGTTTTTTTTTTTATTTTTTGTGTTTTTCTTTTGTTTTTTTCTACTTGCTTCTTGTTTATTTTGGTTTGTTTATTTTTGTTGTTTTTTTATTGGTTGTATGGTTTGGCTTGTTTTTTTGGTCTGGTTATGTGTTTGGGTTCTTGGTTGTTTTTTTTTTGGTGTGTGTTTTTGTTGGGTTTTTGTGTTGTTTTTTATGTGTGGTGTTGGGGTACGTGTCTGGTTGGGGGTTGGTGGGTTGGTGGGTGTTTGGGTGTTGGGTGGTGGGGTCTTTTGGTTGTTTGGAGGGTGGGGGGGGGGGGTTTGGGGGGGGGTGGGTGGGCGGGTTGGGCGTGGTGGGGGTTGGGGGGGGGGGGCGGGCGTTTGGGGGTGCAGTGGGGACGTGTGAGGGGGTGGGTTCGGTGGGCGGTGGACTGGTGGGGTTTTTCTTTTGGTGAAATGGTGTTTTGGTGTTTGGTGGTTTGTTTGTTGGTGGGTTGTTTTTTTTTTTGTGGGATTAGTGTTTATTGTGTGTGGTTATTATTTTGGGTGGGTTGTTTTGGGGGGTGGGTTTGCTTTGGGTCGGGGTGGGGGTATGGGGTGGATGGTGGTGTGGGGTGTTGTGGGGTGGGCTTGTGGGATTTGCGGTATCTTGTTTTGTGTGGGGTCGGGATTTGCTGTGGGTGTAGCTTTGTGTGGGGTGGGGAGAGTGTGGGGGAGGCGCGGGTGTTTGGGGGTGGATGGGAAGGGGTTAGGTGTGGGGGGGGCGGGGTGCGAGGGGTGGGGGGGGAAGGGGTAAGGGGGGATGGTGGAGGGGGGAGTGCGGGGGTGTGTGTTGGGGGGGGGTTTGGGTGGGGTGGGGTTGGGGGATGGGAGGGTGTTGGGGGGGGGGGGTGGGGGGGTGGGGGGGGGGGTGGGGGCGGGAGGGGGGGTGGCTGGGTCGAGGGGGGGGGGGAATTGAGGGGTAGGCCGGTTTGTTGGTTGTTTTTTTAGTTGTAGGTTTTGTGTGTTTGTGTATTATTTTTTTGTTGTTTTCTTTGCTAATTTGTGGATGTGTGGTGGTTTATGGTTGTAAGTTTGCGCGTGGGTTGTTGTTTTGATTTGCGTTTTTGATGGCATTTTATTTTGTTAGGGGTTTTGGAGGTTTGCGGGGGGATTGTTTATTTTGTGATTTTTTGCTTTTTTTGTTTTCTTTTATTTAGTGTTTTTCTGAAACTTTTTTTTGATTTGCTGTATGTCTTTGGTTTTAGTTAAATTTTGATGGTTATTTCCTGACTCTTTGAATTTTTTTTATGTGTGCGTTTGTTTATCTGTTTGAGTATTTTGTGGTGTTTGTGGATTGTAGGTGGTTGTGTGTGGGTGTGTAGGGGTGGTGTGGTTTTTGTGATTGGTGTAGGAGACCTGTGGGGGGGGTAGTGGGTGGGGTGGTTGGTGGTGAGGAGGGGTGTGGAGGTTTGGTGGGGGGTGGTAGGTGGGGATTGATGTAGTGTCTGTGGGGGGTGGGGGTCGGGGGTGAGCGTGATGGGGTTGGGGGGGGAGGGGTGGGGGGTTGGTACGGGCGCTGGGGGGTTTGTTAGTTTTTGTGAGTGTTTTTTATTTTTTTTGTTATGTCTGTTTTTTTTTTTTTATTTTATGTTTTTTATTATTTTTTTTTTTTTTATGTTATTTTTTATTTCTTGATGTTTTTCTTTTGAATTTTGTTTTTTGAATTTTTTTTTTTTTGAAAGTTTTTTGTGTATTTTTAAATTGTTTTCTTCTTTTTTTTTTGTTTTTATGGATTTCTTTGATTGTTCATTTTTTTTTTATTTACTTGTTTGTTTTTATTTGGTTTTTTTGGAATTTTGTTGTGGATGTTTCTTTTTTTTTTGGATGAATTGTTTTTGTTTGTAATTTTTTCTTTTTTTTTTTTTTTTTTTTACCCACCTGTTCGAACTGCAAAGAAGAAAATCAACAATTTTTAGCAAGAACCAGATGAAAACCTTTACCAAGCATGGGAGCGATTTAAAGAACTCTTGATGAAGTGTTCTCAACACTATATAACGGAGATGCAGGAGGTAATCTTGTTCTATAATGGATTTGGAATTCCTACTCGACAGATTCTTGATTCAAGAGGTGCAATACCATCTAAGACTGCTGCTAATGCAAAAGTAACCATCTAAGAAATGGCTGAATACTCTCAAAAATGGCAAAATGGAACATCTAGGTCAAGAAGTATTGAAACTTCTGACGGATTGGCATCTATACAAGCATAACTCAATAATCTAGGAAGAGAGATCAAGAAAGTGAATGAAAAAGTCTATGCTACTCAAGTTGAATGCGAACAATGCAAAGGACCCCATTACACCAAAGATTGCCCACTCAAAGAAGAAGGGAAAACCCTAGAAGAAGCTTACTACACGCAATTGGGTGGACCTTTTCAAGGAGGAGGATATAGAGCAGCAGCTCTAGGATTCTATCAAAGGAACAACGCAAATCCTTTGTACCAAGAATGAAGGCAATCTATGGAAGATACCCTAAGCAAATTCATGAGTGAATCAGCAAAGAGACAAGAAGAAAACTCTAATTTGATTAAAGAAATCTAAGCTTTGACGGATGCTGCCATTCGAAACCAAGGAGCATCTATTAAAACTTTGGAAATCCAAATAGAGCAAATGAGTAAGGTACTACAGGAAAGAGGTTTTGGAAGTCTACCTAGCTCTACTGAAGTAAACCCGAGAGATCAAGTCAAGTCGATTTCAACTACTATTGAAGCTGATTCATGACCAATATGTTGTATTGGATCTTCCCAATATGCCGTATCCACTGGACAGAACCGTACACTGATGTACGAGGCAAGATAAACGACGATTCGATTTCCAAGTCATTTGAATGGTTACTATTATGAAGAAAAGAAGGGATCATATAGACCACAGTTCGCGGAAGCTTACTCTAAAGCTTCGCATATCAATAATTCCATACCCAAAAAGGAGAAAGACCTAAGGAGTTTCACTTTACCTTGCTTTATTAATAATGTTTGCTTTGATAATGCCCTTGTTGACTTAGGAGCTAACGTTAGTGTTATGCCTCTTTCGACCTATCTTAACTTAGGATTAGGCGAATTAGCTCACACTAAGTTAACAGTTGAATTAGCAGATAGGACTGTGAAATATCCAAAAGGAATTGCTAAAAATATGCTAGTATATATTGGTAAATTTACTTTCCTCGTAGACTTTATAATTCTAGATATGCCCGAGGATATCAAAGTGCCCTTGATCCTTGAAAGACCATTTTGTCTATCGCCCGTGCTAAGATTGATGTTTACAAAAGAAAGATTACTTTAAGGGCCAGGGAAGAAAGGATTGTTTTCACAAGTGTTAAACCTGCTAGTAGTTTAATTAAGAGGGTCTACATGCTAAGTTTGAGAGAAAGAATGGAACTTGATTTAGAAGCTAGGCTAATGGGAGAGACTTTGGTGTTAAATAGATCATTAGACCCTTTCTTGGATTGAACACTTAGAGAGAGAAAGTAAACATAAGAAAGAAATGCATTAATGTGTGAAAAATGAACAACTAACCACCTCTCCAAGGCATGGAGAGGTATATAAATACTTACATGTGGACATGGGCTTGGGCCTTCATGGGTTTGTCCATAGGCTTTAGCTAACTAGCCTGAAGTTCGCAAAAATTAAAACTTAACGAGCTAACTAAACAATTATCTATGGAAGTGACACACTTTCGTGTTCCTAACAATCTCCCCCTAAGGGAGGTCACTCCATTTTACAAAAACTTAAACCTAGCATACTATGCTTTATCTTTAGTCTTAGGCTCGTAGTCTTTAACTTCAATCATTAACTTGTGATTTGATGTAGTGATCCATTGACTTTATAGCTTGAGCTTGTTCCTTAAATCTTGATTTAATGTGAAAATGTGATCTTAACATCTTGAGATCATCATCCAAGCATAATCTCGAATTCCATATCATGTAAACTTTGCCATCTCATGTGAACTTGTTGACTTTTGACGACATGCCATAACCTTTCTTTGATATGTTATCTTGAAAAAGCTTTAAAATTTGCATCTTTTCTTCTTGAGATTCTTTTAAAACTATAACACTTTGACCACGTATCGAGAAAGATGTTCGGTATCAGAGTGACGAAAACTTCTTTGAAATTCTTTGACTTTAATACTTCGTCACTTCAAGAAAGACGTACGGTATCAGAGTAGCGAAAGTCTTGAAACATGTACTTGAGCTTTCATGATGTCTTTATGTTTGTCGGTCGGGTAGGAGCATGTGGTTATGAATCTTGTGAGTCAGCGGGAATCAGGTACCTTCACCTCCATCTTTAAGTATCATGTATTAAAACAGTTAGCAATAAAGCGGGGGGATGAATATGGCTTTGTCATTCGCCTGTGTTTGGTTGAAGTAACCTTCAAATTCGTGAGGATCGACCTGTGATCAGGTAGATTCAATTTAAGAAGAATCTTCTTGACAGGATTTCTAGCTAAAGTATAGAATCTTTCTAACACATATGCATTAGATTCATCAAACTCAACATGCTCTCATTACCGGAACGTCTCAAAGCAGACAACACGATAAGAGTGAACCAGTGAGTTACTATCTCACCAATTGAATAGAAAAAATCGATTTGAAAAATTAATCGACGTGTCACTTGCTAAAGTGGTTTTATGACACATCGAGAGTGTTAATCATTTCAAAATTCATCATCAATCGTCAATTCATAACCTGGAACAAGTTTGATTCTTATAGAATCGCACCATCGTTTCTTTCCAGTTGTCACAAGTTTGATTCATATAGAATCACACAAGTTACCTACCATGAGCTTGTTTTATGTTGGCTCAAGCAAGGATTTCATCTTCACTATGGGGTGTTAATATTTATCACCACTCGTATGTTTATGGCCAAAACCACTAAGGATAAGCGTAGGACTCTCTTAAAATAATCTTGTTATTCACATTGTGTGACTTAGCAAGCATAATTGACAAGTGTCCTAATGAGATTTATTGATGATCTCTTTTGGCTTTAGACTCAATAGTGCATTTTGGTTTTAGTGATCGAAGGCTAGAGCAGACTGCCACCTTTTCAATATCAACTAACTCAAAGTGAGAAAGTCGATAGAAATGCTAATGTACATTTTCTATGAGAAATGAAAAAGAAGTCTGTTGAGAGACCTTGAGTGGATAAAGGAGGTTATGCATAGTGTCACTCTGGTTCCAAGACAGTCTTCAATGTCAGACAACAACTTAGTGGGTTTTGACATTTATGTATTGACCTGGTTTTCTATCTGCCTAAGTGTATGAGGGCTTCTTTCTTTCAACACCTTTATCCTACAATTCCTTTTTCATTCTTCAACCTCTTAAGCGCTTACCGGAGACTTCATGACTAATACCCTGTTGTTTGTTCCAGTATTAGCTCCATCTTAGTCAGCACTAATTCCCTTATCCTCACATTTTTTTTATTTAGGTATTTAGGGTGGGGATTTTTTTTTGATTTTTTTTTTTTTTTAAATTAGTAACCACAATTTTTTTTAAGACTGATGTATGTATTTTTTGTTTTTTTTTTGTTTTTTTTTTTTTTTTTTTTTTTTTAAGATTTTTTATGGTTTATGGAGTTTTTTTTTCTTATAAATTTTTCTTTTTTTAGTTTTTTTTTTATTTAGGTTTTTTATTTTTTTTTTTTATATTTTTTTTTTTTTGTTTTATTTTATTTTATATTTATTTTTTTTTATAGATTTTAAACTCTTTTTGTATCATACCTAATGACTTCTACACTAACAAGTGGATATCCCTGGTAGATCGCCCCTCCGTTCTGGCGGATTCATGGGTATTAGAAATACCTATAGCCTAACCACCTAATAACACCAAAATTTAAGTACATGGTTGTCTTTTTGGGTATTCCTTCACAAACCCTTCAAAAAACGCATTGAAAAGTTTCAACAAAGGTGTTTTGATATAAATATCGAAAAGATTTACACTTAGACAGTTTTTCATTATCACTAAAAGCTCCCCCTTAACATGTGCACCATAATCGTAGTACATGCTAAGTGTAGAGTGTATTGAGTCCATTTTATATGATCACATTTCAATACAAATTAGATTCAGTTTAATCATAGTTTAATCACATTTTCTCCCCTTATCCAAAATGTTAATCCTTTGATATTTTGGATATCAATTGATTAAACGTTCGGAGACAAAATGTTACATAATATCTGATAGGAACATTGTAATGATCCCCCTCAATTATTAAGGGTATATAAGACAGTGCTGAGTATAATAATTTAAATTTTTTTGAATTTACAAAGAAACTCTTGAAAATTTTGTACTCGAGCACTCCTTAGAATCACCATTAATTCTACACTACATTGAGACTTCTGAATACACGTTAGGATCTATTAAATCAAAGGATAGCCTCTATTAAGGTTATAGAGGAGGAATGGGGATGAAGAAAAATGAAGATTGTAGGTTCCTTAATTTTATCATAAGTTTGAATGGCTGAAAGGAGTTAAGGAACACTTAGGATCTGTTCATGGACGTGTGGAGGGTCTAGAGGGTGACTAGGAGAGGCTATATGGTGATTTTTTAAGGCTAGGAACTTGAAAAGTTTGAAGTGGTGTTTGGATATCCTTGTGGTGCCATGACATAAAAAAAAGAACAAGAGCACGATGTGAAGCTTTTTAAAAATCAAAACAAAATTGACGATATTTGTTGTATAGCTGAGATAAGAAACTTAGGATGGCATGTGGGGTAAAGTTATTTTTGCAAAGTAATCCGTTTAAAATGTGGTCAAATAATTGCAAAAGAATGAGTTTCACTGGTTCATATGAGCTGCATTAAGGATGGTTTTCGAATTCTTGTTTTTGGCTTATATTTCGCATACATTGATCAAGAAGTGATTAAAATATGATCTTAAGGTTTGTAATAATAAGTATTAATAAAAGTTAGCAAGTGGTTTGGGTTAGAAAGGGTTAAAAAATGAGTAAATAAAGGTACGCGGGTTCACATACGGCTCGTTTAGGGTTTCTTTGTCTTTCTTGGCTTATATTTTGAATATTGTTGATTGGGAATGATGGAATACAGATCCTAGGGATTATATAAAGTATTATCAATGAAGTTTGGTCATTAGTTTAAGTTAAAATAGATTGAAATTGAAAGAATAAGGTAGTGGCTTGGAATTAGGCTTTTATAATACGTCTATATGGTTTTTCTTAGCTTTGTAAATCTTGTATATTGTCAAAGTAATGATGGATGATAATGTATAATGGTTTGTAAACTCATTTTATGGGTTTACAATGACTCTTGGTTGCTTACTTGAGAATGAGATGGTCAGAGAAGGAGTAAACGGTTCAAAATCACAATTAGGAGGGCACAATTAGGTTTTCTCAGATTCGTCTTCTTGAATACTTGAAGTAGAATGATGAAATGATAATGGATTTATGTTGATAATGTTGTAATTTTCGTATTTGATAACTTATTAGTATTGGTTTACGTGTTTACAAGGGATAAAAAACGAGAAACGAGTCATGGTTAGAAACTAGCTTGGTTTATAAGGGTTAGGGTTTTTAATTAGGGTTTTTGAGTGTAAAAAGATGTATAGAAGTTTATGAATAGAATAATTAGGGTTTACATATTGTATATTGAGTGTATTAGCTTGCACACAAGTGATGGTAAAGAAATTAGAATGAAAAGGAGGTTCAAAAAGGCTATTTAGATATCATGCCTGTAATGACCTTTTAACATTGAGCTTATTAGAGACTGTTAACTTTGACTTGAAGAGAATTTAATATTTCAAAGTGATGTTGTTTATATGCTTGTACATATGCTTTAGTACTTGTTCATTCAAATAGAAAGTTAATTATCGCACAAAATTAGGGTTTAAGAGAATACCCGAAATGGTTTAAAAAGCCCGGGTTTGATATAAACGTGTGAATAGAACATTATAGGGAAAAATGTAGCCTTGTAAAAAAAGAATAATATGATAATGACTTTACGATGTTTATATGATGTTTTGCTTTGACAAATATGGAAAGACAAGGATTCCATAATAGGTTGCGTGAGAGCTTGTTTGCTATTAGTTATTACATACTGGAGATATATAAAGTAATGTAATAAATGCGTAAAATTTTCCCCGTACAATTGTGATAATAGTAAAATAGGTTTTGCATTTGATGAAAATTCTTGAGTTGTTATAGTCTCCACCCCTTATAGAAATCTCGTCCCGAGATTTAATTTAAAGTTGAATTGAATGAATTTAAGTTAGGCTAATCAAGGTTACAAGTCCACGTGTGTGATGCATTTATAATTATGTTGTACACCATAATTATAATTACCTTCCTTCACACGTCTACTTATTTTCAAGATCATACCTCTTGGTGATAGTCAATAGAATTTCTCTAGATTCTGGTAGAATCTGGGTGAATAAAATACTTCGATTTTCAGAACCTGTGGGTTATGGGCCTACTTCTCTGCTAATGGCCACTCTAATCGTAAAGAATTGTTATTCTTTAAAAGTCAACATCGAATAAGAATGCTATCACAAGTCTTTGTCAAAATTTTCATACCTAGTGGTATTGAAATCATTTGACATTGTATAGATTCT
The DNA here is from genome assembly GCA_026074375.1 of Tanacetum coccineum. Taxonomy (NCBI): domain Eukaryota; kingdom Viridiplantae; phylum Streptophyta; class Magnoliopsida; order Asterales; family Asteraceae; genus Tanacetum; species Tanacetum coccineum. The sequence goes on from BQNB010012868.1 coordinate 21,685, forward strand.
TGTGTGTTTCCTTGTTATTATGTTGCAGAATATAACAGAGAATTTTAGAATACGGAGATCATGGAATGAGTGATGTCAAGGAATAATGATTATGAATTTGTAAGAGAGTTGCTAATCACGTGAGATATAGATTTTGAAATGAATAGATGATGAAGGTAATAATGATAATGATTAAGGAATTGTTTGTACAAACGGATTGAAAGAAACTTGTTTGTACGTATGTTATATACTTAAGCCTACTTATTTATAATTTGTCACTTACAAAAAGAAGCGTCCAACTCCTTGTAACTGAGAATTTATAAATTCATAGTTCGGAGATTTATAATTTCCTTATTCAAATGAAGAAGTGACCTAATTCATTTCAATAAGATGATCATAAATCGTCTTACCTAAGCATAAAAACATAATATGGTAATGTGTAGAAAATGAATTGTTAATAATACTAAGTATGTTGATTGTACTGACGCCCATATAATCAAGGATGATAATTTATGTTGCAAAGGTATGAGGAGAGTATTCAGAGTTGAACATGATAGAATTAACGAGTTTTGATACCACCAGATGACAAGATGTAACGGAATTATCACTTTATTAATTCATGGACAACTTTACATATGAAACTCTAAAAGAGTTGATACTTATGTAGCAGGTTTCTAGAATAAAAGTAACAAATGACAAGGATTGTAGCTTGATGATTAGTGTTTTCAGATTGAAGAAGATTCTGATGAGAGTTGAATATCTTCCGAGAGAGTTTGTTTCTAGAGTAGCAAGGGCTCATCTCCTAAGTACGCAATCTTGTACTCTGTTGTTTTGCAGTACTTTGGTCTGTTGACCTATTCTTTGATTGCAACCTGACACTTGATCACTTCTAGCTTTGTCAAGGGTCCCGTGTAAGTAGTTCTACATCACATACACAAGGGAAAGTGTTACCACATACCATTGGTGCAGTATAAGTTTTGAAGGTTTCTTGTCTTCTATTCTGCTAGTGGTGGTAATCATCGTTACGGTTGTGATTGTTGTGGTTATTTTGGTAGTTGTCATTTTTGCGATTGTTGAAGTGGTTATTGTTGTTGTGGTATTTGGGTAGGTATATGTTGTTGTCGTGATGGTGTTTCTCGTTAATCTCTAAATTTTCATTTATGATTAATGGATTTCCTTTGCATAGAGATCAGCGTTTTATATCTGATCCATTAACCTCTCGGATAGTTGTGTCTCCTCAAATTTTGGGGGAGGGTTTTTTTTTCGAGCAAGGTAAACATTTCCTCAATGCTTCGAAGTAGACCTCCGATAAAACCTTCCAAGAGTTCTCGATATTTGGCACATGTTTGGACACTAAGTTGGGTAATTCTTGGAAACCTTCTAACAAAGGGTTTAAGGTCCTTTCCCTTACACTCAGATAGTAAAGTTCCTTCTTCTATATTATCTGATCCTCATTCCGGGGACGACTACTTGTTTTGTCAGAAGCCTTTTTAACTCAGTCCAGGTGATTTGATTAGCTTGCTCTATTCCCATAGGCTGGGCATGTGCATTCCACCAGGACAAGGCATCGTCAGTTAAAGTACCAGTAGCAAATGTTACTTTATTTTCTTCAGCACACCTGCTACGAGAGAATACTGATTCGGTTCGTTCAAACCAGCGAATAAGGCCTACTGCTCCTTTCGTACCATTGAGGTAGAAAGGTTGACAGCTGATAAACTCTTTGTAGTTTCCCGTTTTTACTGCAGGAGTTCCAGTAAGATTACTAGCACTTGCCATGGTAGCAGTTGTTAGGAATAAATCTTCATATGACTTAATACTACCAACAGTACTAAAGGAGTTAGTACTGCCAGTACAAAGTTAGTACTGCCAAGGTTACTTAATACTGCTAGTAGAAGGAGTTAGTAGTGCTAAATGGTCAAAGCTGATGAACTGAAGATAAGAATGTATGGAGAGTATTTCGGATATTTATATTTGAATTGTAACTGAACCTAAATGATAGGCTGATATCTTTGTAAAGGGCTCCTTGTAATTCTATAAAAGGAGATCCTAAGTGTAGTGTAAATTAGAACTTTAAGAGATACATTTAGAGAAAATTTGTAATAGCTTCAAGGATTGTAACCCCATTGACTATCAGAGTACTCTTAATTTTATTAGTTATTTAAAATATGAAGCATGGATTTTGTGTCATTTGTGTCTTTGTGGTCATTACTGTTTCCATAATAAATTTCACTAGAATATCAAAGTGTATTATTCCCATACACTTTGGTATACTACAAAGTCTCAATCTGTTGTTTATGTTTGGATCTTCCAAGATAACAAACTCTTTTTATATCATAAAGAATCGACAAGGCGTGGATCAGTCAACAAGTTGTAATCAGAGCCTGTGCTTTGAGAAAACTTTGATCTAGGGAAATTGGAGTAGAAAATATCTCAGAACAATTCTGTAGGCAAAGCTTCCCTGCCAACATAGGAGAAGATATGATAAGTGGAAATCAGAATCAAGCATACTTCCAGATCCCAATACTATGCAATAATGGGAGTAATAGAAAAATGTGAATTCTTGGACCTATTTTCCTGTTACAAAACATAACCAGAATCAAGTTCCAACAACATACATTGAAAATGACTGTGCCCGGTCCACTACTGAAGGTAAAATATTTTGCAAGAAGAATGATTGTCCAAGGCCAGAAGTCTTCCACCTCAATGGTCACTTGATCCCAAATGAACATCAACCTTACGCTTTAACCAGTATGCTGATGCTCGAATCTATGTTTATATCTATTAAAAGCTCGTTTAGAGGAAATGATCAACAAAATAAAGAAGACATAAAAAGGCCTTACTGAAGCAACAATAATGAAAACTTAATGCTAACAAAGCTCTATAGAATCATTGGAACTACTATCTTTAACAGGCTTCAAAAGCTTAGTTATTAGATTGGCAATTCTTCTTGGTGGTAGATACTCCTCAAGAGGAGGTTTTTTTCTAAATGTTAAGTTTTTGAGAAGTCACTTACTTCGTTGAATGGTATAACACATGTTGTAAGTCTGTGATGAAATAAGACCCACTTTGAACCAAGGTTTGGATGATTTGTACAACAATTTTAAAATTGTTGAACAAAAGGTTAAGAGAACTGTTGCTGGCAAATGAATGATGACAAGAACTTGACATTTCAACACACTAGGTTCCAGTCCAAGCATACTAATATAATTAACAACTGTGTTAACACTTGAAAAGTCTTTAGGAGTTAGTACTGGCAACACCAAGGTTAATACTGCTAGTACTGAAACTATACTAATGGCTATTTAGTGATGCCATAAGTTTATTGCCATTTTTTGTCCAGCAATTCGCGAAGAATCAACACACAAGGGCTCAACTAGTTCATGAAGATCTTGAGCAAATTCATGATGATGATTTGGAAGAAATGGATCTAAAGTGGAATATGGCACGAGCTAAGCATAGAGGTCAAGAAAGTTCTATCATTAACTAGTAGGTAAGATGCATACATTGATGGACAGTAGTACTGGGCTGGATATGATTAAAACAAAAGTAGAGATGTCTTGTAACTATCATAAAATTGGACAAAATTTTTTTGCCAAGAATGCAGACAGCCCAAGAAGTAAAGAACAACAGAAATGGAATCAATGGAAGCTCACAAAGCATAAAGATTGAAGATTGCTCCTGAAAAGGGCAATAGTTTGCTATAGATGGTGCTTAATAGGGATTTGATTGGAGTACATGGCAGAGATGAAATTCAAGCAAAAACCTTGGCTCCTTTAAAGGGCATTTCAACAGATTCCTGAGGTATCAAATGAATAAATCTAGCGTCTAAAAATCTTGTTCCAAAATTATGAAGCTCTTAAAAAACAAGTATGATGATTTATTGTGAAATTAGATGATACTAGATTTTAAAATAGGCAGCTACATATAAAAAGAGGGTCCTGTCAATTTAGAAAGCACAAGTAGTTTAACTATAAAGCATCTGATAGTTCTTTTTTCTGAAGAGATTGCTTTTGTTGAAAAGAATGTAGGTCATTATGGAATATCTAATAGATTAAAGTTAGACTGAACTTGAAAAAGTAAGGAAGAAAAGGTTGGGTGGCTTTAAATTTAAGCTACAACTTTTTGCAAAAATTCATCTAAAGACTTAGATGATTTGTTAGCAAGTCAGGTAACTGACAAGAGCAAAAAGGGTTTTGGTTATAGATAGTTTTGTTCCCAAGTCACATTTCCTTAATTCTTAACAAACCACAACTTTATACTTGTCCTTAATTCAGTGTCTTGAGGATTCAAACAACCTGAGGTAAATGAGTATGGTCCTAGGGATTCAAGTTTAAAGCCAACCACTATTTGTGATAGAGAGTCAAATAATTCTAAGGAGAATACTGATGACTCTTTAACACAACAACCCAAGACTGTTACTGAAACTAGAATGGGATTACTTAGGACTGAACTTGAAAAGATTAAGGAAGAAAAGGAGGGATTTGAGTTTAAGATTTCAAAGTTTGAAAAATCAGCAAAAGACTTAGATCAATTGTTAGCAAGTCAGATAACTCACAAGAGCAAAAAGGGTTTTGGTTATAATGTTGTCCCCTCATCTCATCCCTTGATTCTTAATAGACCAACACCTTTAGACTTATCTTATTTAGGTCTTGAAGAATTCAAACAACCTGAGGTAAACGAGTATGGCCCTAGGGATTCAAGTGTAAAGCCTACCACTGATTGTGATAAAAAGTCAGATAATTCTAAGGAGAATACTGATGACTCTTTAAAACAACAACAAAAGACTGATTCTAGCTCTGTTAAGTCTCCACTTGTGGTAGACAAAGATTGGAAAGAAAAGTTTTTCTGTCCTGCTAATCAAGTTAGGGAAGAAGAACCTAAGAAAGCTAGAGAGAATAATGATGCTCCAATTATTGAAGATTGGGTGTCAGATGATGAGGATGATGTTGAGCCTATCCCTAAGGTTGAAAAGAAAACTGTTATACCTACTGCTACTAAGAAAGAGTTTGTTAAACCTGAAACACCAGTTAGGAGGTCAGTTAGGTATGCAGAAATGTACAGGTCACAAAGACCTAGAGGAAACCAAAGGAATTGGAATGGTCAAAAATCCAATCAATTAGGATGTAACTTTGTTTTTAATAACAAGGCATGTTTTATCTGTGGAAGTTTTGATCACATTCAATACAGTTATCCTAATGTACAGCCCTTTTACAAGAGAACAACATTAACAAAAAGGTCTTATAATCAAAATGTTAATACTGGTAGGCAAAATGTTAATACTGTCAGGGCAAGAGGATTTAATGTTGTTAAGCCCTCAGCATGTTGGGTTTGGAAACCCATCAAACCCAATGGTGCATCACTGGTTTTCAACAAATATAATTACATTGATGCACGAGGCAGATCCAAGTCAGTAATGGCTTGGGTCCCCAAAGATAACTAACTTCATAAGTTTTGTGTGCAGAGCAATTCACAGCTAAATGATAAAGGATTTGTTGATAGTGGATGCTCAAGGCACATGTCTGGAAACATAGCCCATCTTTCAGATTTCAAAGACTTTGATGGAGGTTATGTTACTTTTGGTGGAGGAGCAAATGGAGGCAGAATTACTGGCAAAGGTACTATTAAAACTGATAAACTTGATTTTGATGATGTATACTTTGTCAAAGAGTTAAAGTTCAACCTCTTTAGTGTCTCACAGATGTGTGACAAAAAGAACTATGTTCTTTTTACTGATTGGGTCCCCAAAGAAAAAACTACTTCATAAGTTTTCTGTGCAGGCAATTACACACTAAATGCTAAAGGCTTTGTTGTAGTGGTATGTCATATGATAAAATTGTGAAACTTGGTTACTCAATGATGCATTATTTGAGGGGAGGAATGTTGTTGGTCTTAAAAGTGTTGGTTTTAATATCCCAACAACAAATGGTCATAGTTTCACCATGTCTTATTAAAACATCAAGAAATTGACTGAGTCCAGAGCAAACGGCCACTGGTAAAGACTTCTAAATCGTTGATATTGATAGTTTACTCAAAACTATATGGTTATCAATGCACCATGTTTTTACAATGAAGCATTGGCTAGTCCAAAGCAAACGGCTATTAGTAAAGACTACTCAAATCCGTTAATGGCTGGTAGTTTGCCAAAAACTATACTTTGTGTGAATTTGTGAGCCAAAAGAATAGAGAGAATTGGTGAGCTTAAAACAGATAGAGAGATGTGTGAAAAACAGACAGAGTGCAAAGTGAGTTAAAAGAATTGAGAGATAAAATGTGAGCTTAAAAACAGAAAGAGAGATTGTGTGAAGCTATTTTTGAATGATACACAACTTTGGCGTTTGTACTACTTTTGGTGGAGAAGTTAATACTGCTAGGCTTATTTTAGCACTGCTAGACCAAATTTGGTACTGATGGATGACCGTTAGTACTGTTTGAACCCTAACAGAATTTTTCATTAATAAATAGAGCGTTGGAGATATTTCGCCAATTTCCTACGGATATAGGGTTTGATCTTATTGGACTTTCGTGATCTTTCTATATTTTCGCTTGATTTATACTCCTTTAAACTAAAATTTCTTTAAGTCGGTTCAAACCTATCTCTACGTTTTCTCTATATAATCTCAATTAAACTTTTCCAGCTTTCATACTTTCCCACACGATCATAACCCACATCATTAATCACCTTTTTATCTGGCTAGGTTTGGAATTTTGTGATAACACAATATGCAGCGTTTTTGGAAAGTCTATAGGGAGTGTGGGATTTCATCAAGTTATTGACTTCTTAAGTCACAGTCATATCAACTATGCTCTCACTAAGAAGCCAGATATCTATATCTCATTCATCAAACAATTTTGAAGAACTGCTAAAGCTTCTACTAACACTGATGGGGAGGTAACAATCACAGCTATCATTGATGGCCAATCCAAGACTATCACTGAAGCCTCCTTAAGAAGACATCTCATGTGACACCCCCATAAAATCACAACGCAGCGGAATACCACTTTGGGGTGCCACTTCATAGTATAAAGTACAAGTTACAGTAAACGACCTCTAAAGAGACGTTTGATAAAATGTCACATTCGATTTAAGTAAATCAGAGTAAATTCAGGTCCCAATAATTTATATTTTAACAAGATTACAAGATTTCAATCGTGACTCATTTTGTATATTTAAGGAAAAATTGTTATCGAATGTGAAGAAAACCGAGTCCTTTAAGTTTTGATATCCACGCGACTCAAATGCTCCCAATGCTCAGCTAGCAACATAATAACCTGAGAAAATACACGCAAAAACGTCAACAATAATGTTGGTGAATCGAGGTTTAAGTAAAGCAGTATTGAATAGTTCAAGAATATTTGGTAAGAAAAGTAGCGTTACAACATTCCAAAAGTATGGTTATTCAAATTCCATGTAATACCGTCCAATAAACATTGAGTGAATCCTTAGAGTTGTACAGTGTATAAAGAAGAATCACAGTTTGGTTCATCGAGTGACTTTAATTGTTACGGCACAAGTCATTATGTCACGTATCTATTGCAATGAGTCATGAGACGAAGCCTTGACGTTAACACATTCATATGAATTCTTGTTTTATTTGCCCTGAAGTAGGTATTATTGCCTTATACCTAAATTCTAAATACAAATTGTCGTTGATGGGTGCTCGAAAGATTCGTTTCATACCCCCGAAAGGGCTGTCAAACCCAATAGATTTTTTTTTGTACTGCGTCACCATTATAGGCAATTAACAGTTCATGATGTTGGAGGTCTTGGCAATAAATACATATGTTTACAATTGATCTCATATTTGGGTCCAGCATACCATAAAGTTTCTTGTGTCCAGTTTATAAAACAAGCATGTATCAAACATGTATTAGAAATCATGTGGTAGGCAAGTAAAAGCTTTAGTAAAAACATTCATGTAACGCTTATGTAGTAGTAACTGATAAGTTATTCGGTAAAACAAGCATGTATCAAACCTATCAAAATCATTTAGCATCTCACTAAAGTATATATAAGTCTTGTAACTTCCATTTGCCCTGTGTATCTCATAGTATCCCACATCTCATTTGCAATATGATTTCCAATTAACTATTGGAGATTTAACAGCCAATGGAATGACACTAATTATTTCTTTAGAATCAGAAATAACTTCCACATACTCCATAAGTGTAAGTTTTTCTGGATCATCCTGCATCTTCTGTCTTTTATCCTTGTCGTCTCTAGCTTTTGCAACCTTTTTTTTCAATCTTCCTCCAGCTTTCTTAGAGCTTTCTTTCATAACTTGTTCAGCTACAACATCTTCTTGCTGAACTATCTCTTCTTCAACTTGTTTTGATGATTCTACATCCTTTTTCTTTTCTTTTTCTTCTTCAACAGGTTGCTTTTGAACAAAACCTGAAGCTTTAATTTTCTCATTCTTCTTAATAGATTCTTGTTGAAGATCAAATCCAGGTCTCTTCATCACTTCCTTTTCAATCTCAGAATCCTTAGGTACAAAAGCATGATTTTGATCCCATACACTTTCAAATATAGGTCTAATATCTTCATAGCTCATTCCCTTGAAATGACTCTGCTTGTATCCTCCCTGATTCTTTAAATACGTACACATGTTCTTCCTTACTTCAGCTACAAAGAAAGATCTATTCTGAAGTGCATGGTATCTTAGCACAGCAGGATCACTCCAATCAATATCATGAGCTTGATTAACTTTAGCTACAACTTCAACCCTTTCATCTAACTGTTTTTGCAATTCTTGTAACTGTTTAGCTATTTATGCATCCCTAGCAATCCTTTGTCTTTCTTCTTCATTAATCTGTTCTTGAAATCTAATAGCTTCTTCATGCCCAAGTCTTTCTTGCTCTAATTGCTTCTTTGTCTTCTTTTGAACAGATTCATCTTCTTTCATAATAGCTTTTCCTTTATCTTTTCTCTTTTCTGCACTCCTTCTGATATACACTAAATTTTCAGCAGCAGTACTAACTTCAGGAGTCGCACTAGCAGTACTAACTGATATGTTAGCAGTACTAATTTCTTTTTCACCCTTTTCACCACTACCAAGATCTCCCACTAGCTCAGTAAGCTCTTCTTGATCTAAAAGTATCTCAGTATCAGCACTAGTCCTCCCCTGAATCCCACCATCCTCTTGGATCCATAAAGTTCCTTCATATTGTACCAATGAAATAGAGGGGTTTTGATCAATCTCAGCAATTCTCCTCCCTTATTTAGAAGGATCCTCCAAATCTTCTTCAGTATCAGATATAACCACTCTTGCCCTTCTTCTAGGTTGCCTTGACTTAACTTTATGTTCTAACTTCTTCACCCTCATGATAAGCTTGGTGTAAGAATTACTATATACCTTTTTGGTTTGCTTTAAATCTTGCTCCAAGCTTGCCACTTTTGTTAACAATTGTGTACAAAGAACTGTCAATCTAGTAAGTGTCATACTACCCTCATCACTTCCAAGTGTGTGACCTCCTTGGAGAGGTGAATCATGGGGTGGTGTAGGTACCCTAGAGGGTTATGAAAGTGGTAGTTGTGAGGTGGATGGAGTAGTGATAGGTATGTGATGGGACTCAACTAGGACTGTTGATCCTTCACCCTGCTGAATTGGACCTTGAACAAGCATGTTTGAAAATAGTGGAATGTTTACCCTAGTATAACCCTTGGAAACCCTTCTCATGTTGTTGAATAGTTTTTTGTGTGAGGGTAGGAGCAACATAAGTTCTTTTGTGAGGTAGAAGCAATCTCTGATGTTTGTTCAAAAGGATTTGAATGAACCTATGATACATCAAGAATCTAGACCTACTGTCCAAATTTTTTACCATGCCCTCAAAAATCATTTTAGAAAAGTTGAAAGTCTTATTTGTGGCCAGGAAATAGACTTGAAGCTTGGACGGCTTATAAAAGGAGAAAAGAGACAAAGAAGACACAGCGGGGTGGCGAGTGGTGGCACGTGACATGGGGGATCGGGTAGATCCGTTGGTGAGAACCATTTTTGGTTTTGGCCAGAACACTCGCCGGAAAACTTTTCTGGCGGCGGCGAACGGCGGCGGTGGTGGTCGCCGGAAAAGATGGGAGAGATGAGTGTATGTGTGTGTGTTTATATTATGAGAAATGAAATAAAAATATAAAACTTTTTATATATATTAAAAGTTTTAATGCAAAGTGGCAAGTTCAAATAGATGGGGGGGTCATTGTGTAAATTTTTAATATAGTTTTGATAAGAAGCGGTTCGGGACTCGTTTGAGCGACCTAACGGATGATTCAAGTCACGAAACTTGCGCCATTGTTTTCCAAATCATTTTTCCAACAAAAATGAGTATTCATTTGATAGTATTTCATAAATATTTTTATAACATTTATAAAAATATTTGTTATTCATTTGGAAAACCCGGTTATGTCTTGTCCGGAAGTAAAAATAAAATAAATTTCTAACCCGTATATTCGCGTTATCAACAAACGTTTTCGAATAACATGATGACTAATTTATTAAATATTTTTATTTAATAAAAAGTGTTAATTAAATATAATTTAATTATTTTCTCGTTTCTAAATCTTGCGAGGGCATTTCAGTCACTTTCTGACTGTTTTCGGGTCTCGGTCAAAACTAAAAAGTTGTCAGGAATGTCGTTTTACATCAAATTGCTTTAGAGTCCGAATCGTGAAAACGTGATTTAGCTGCTCGTTTTTGATAAATCAACTTAGGAATAACATATATCTCCTTTAAATACGTTCCGAAAAATTACCGGTTACGCGGTAATCGCTTTTATGTGACAATAAAAGACCGAAAGTCAAAAAGTCAAATCGGACCTGAAAAGTCAAAGGTTAAAATAGTTATTTAAAATTTCGAAAATTCCCAGATGTTACATTATCTCAAACAAAGAGAATGTAAATGGTGTTAATGTTGCAAATGCTGCTAAAGCGAAAGCTTTGTTATGCGTTTCTTGTATGCAAAATCTACTTTTTACATGTCATGATAAATGTCTTGCTAAATATAAATTGAATGTGCATTCGAATGTTCATAGAGCCTTATCCACTAATTCTAGAACACCAAAATCTTCAGACACTACTTATGTAGTTCTTAAGACTAGGTTTTCTAAAAAGTTGACACAAGTTGATTTACATCAAATTGCTTTAGAGTCCGAATCATGAAAACGTGATTTAGCTGCTCGTTTTTGATAAATCAACTTAGGAATAACATATATCTCCTTTAGAGTCAGACACTACATGGCTGTTTCTTCTCCTGTTTGTCTGATGTCCACATCAACTTCGACAAAGTCGTGGTTATGGCACCGTCGACTTTCACATCTTAATTTCGATACCATAAACGATCTTACCAGACTTGACTTGGTTGATGGTCTTCCAAAGTTCAAATATGGAAAGGATCACCTTTGTTCTGCTTGTGAAAGAGGAAAAAGCAAGAAAACTTCTCATCCACCGAAATTGGTTCCAAGTGATCACTACAAATTGGAATTACTTCATATGGATTTATGCGGTCCAATGAGGGTAGCTTCGATCAATGGAAAGAAGTATATTCTTGTGATAGTGAATGATTATTCTCGATATACATGGGTTTACATTCTTCATTCGAAAGACAAAACTCCAGAGAATATAAAGAAATTCATTGCTCAAGCTCAATTGAATTACAAAGCCAAAGTTTGTAAGATTCGTACTGACAATGGTACTGAATTCAAAAATGCAATTCTTAAAGCTCATTATGAAAAGTTGGGCATCATGCAACAATTTTCAACTGCTCGTACGCCTTAGCAAAATGGAGTGGTTGAAAGACGTAATTGTACTCTTGTTGAGGCTGCTAGAACACTGCTTATCTTTTCTCAATTACCTGAATTTGTTTGGGCTGAAGCGGTGGCTACAACTTGTTTTACTCAAAATCGATCAATCATTCATACACGACATAACAAAACACCTTATGAGCTATTACGCGGACGAAAGCCGAATGTTGAGTATTTTTATGTGTTTGGCTCATTGTGTTATCCAACAAATGACCGAGATGATCTTGGAAAAATGAAACCAAAAGCAGACATTGGGGTTTTTATTGGTTATTCGAAAACATCAAGAGGGTTTCGAATCTATAACCGACGCACCAAAAAGATTATGGAAACCATTCATGTCAAGTTTGATGAGCTTACAGCTATGGCTTCTGAACATGACTGTTTAGAACCCGTGTTCCAACGATTCAATAATAATACTTCATCAGCAGACACAATGAATACTCCATCCAAAGAAGATTTGGATAATTTGTTCGGTCCAATGTTTGAAGAATATTTTGAGAAGAGGTCTTTTGATACACCCATCAATTCCGCTGCACAACCGACTCAATTTCATAAAGACTCGCCTTCCACATCCTCAATCATTGTTGACGAACATGAAGCTCCTCCCATTGAAACTACATCTGACGAACAAACTTCTCTAATTTCTTTGACAAACGCTGATGAAGTCAATCAAGAAGATTCTGCTGATTTTAATGGCAACTTGGATTTTGTTCCATATAATGCTTCAAGTCATGAGGAAATTGAATCCTCTATGGTTGCTCTGAAACCATCAAATGTGCAGAATTTCCACCAAGTACAACCCTCAACTCACATTTGGACAAAAGATCATCCTCTAGATCAAGTTATTGGTGACCTATCCAAACCTGTAATGACTCGTCAAAGGCTTCAAACAGATTCTGAGGTTTGCATGTATGCATTAACCGTCAGCACTATCGAACCAAAGAATATCAAAGAAGCTATGGCAGATCACAGTTGGATTGAGTCCATGCAAGATGAGTTGAATCAATTTGAGAGACTACAAGTTTGGGAACTCGTTCCACGTCCAGAAGGAAAGAATATTATTGCTCTCAAATGGCTCTGGAAGAATAAGTGTGATGCTGAAAATATTGTGGTTCGAAACAAAACTCGTCTTGTGGCAAAAGGATACAGGCAGGAAGAAGGAATTGATTTTGAAGAGTCATTTGCTCCTGTTGCTCGCCTTGAGGCCGTTCGGATGTTTATTGCTTATGCTGCTCATAAGAATATCACCATCTTCCAAATGGACGTCAAAACGGCTTTTCTCAATGGTCCATTGAAAGAGGAGGTTTATGTCAGCCAACCTGAAGGGTTTATTGATCCAGAATTCCCAGATCACGTCTACAGGTTGAAAAAAGCTCTATACGGTCTTAAGCAAGCACCTCGTGCATGGTATGACAAATTATCTTCTTTCCTAATTGAACATGGGTTCACTAAAGGTATTGTTGACCCGACTTTGTTCACACGACGTCACGGGGAAGACATATTACTTGTTCAAGTATATGTTGATGATATTATTTTTGGATCGACAAATCTAGATTTTTATGATACATGACTACTACAAGCCCCAATTCTGCCTTGATCAAATGGTAGAACGGTTACCTAGTCTAACAGGAATCATAAGATTCTTGAGGCTAAAACACTAAACCTAGGCGTCTCCTTAGAGAACTTGACGCCTAGAATACACACACTTTTCTGGTGTTTACAACTTGACACACAGAAAACTATACGACCTATATCTCTTTATATATTAGAGATATTAGGTTTACAAAGGATAAGTATTAGGAAATAAACAAATCTTCCTAACTTTTATAATTATCTTCTAGGAAATCTTCTGTAATCTTCCATCTTTTAAAGAATTCCTCCTTTTTCTTTTAAGTCCTTCATCTTTCATATGTTTTTGAAGACCAATTTTGTTCCAATAGACCTCTTCCTATTAGGCAAATCTACAAGTTTCCAAACCTGTTGGAGCTTGAATTGCAGTAGTTCTTCCTGCATTGCTTCCACCTAAGATGAATCAGATAGAGCTTTAGCAATGCTTGTGGGTTCAATATGTGATAAGAAACAAGCATATAAACAAGTATTCAGGGTATCATGTGTTTTCTATTCATATACAGCATTGAGAAACCCTTGTTTAGAAGTAGATTTTGTCATTCTTCTTGTCTGAATAGTGGACTTCACGTCACCAATCACATTTTTAATTGGTTTGTTTGAAGAAAGAGGGAAAAAGAAAGAAGGAAATGAGGGAAAAAGAAAGAAAAAGAAAAGAAAAAAACAAAAAAAAAAGTTATCTTTATGGATTCTTGTATTGGGAGTGGTTGGAACTGTATAGGAATTAGTGATGTTCCCTAAATCAACTTCTGGTTCATCTTCATCACTAAAGAACTCAATATGAGTGGTCTCAAGTGTATGACTAGCTCCTAATTTGAACATGTCTTTAGGGCTATCTAGTTTATATTAACTAGCAGTATTCACTGATGGATCAATAGTATTAAGTTTAAAATGACCAGTATTAACTTCAGGACTGGCAGTATTAACATGTTGTTCAGCAGCATTAACTTCCTTAGGACTGCTATCATCTTCAGACTTATCTTTTTCATCACTCTCATTATGTGGACCATCTTCAACCTGCTTTTGATCATCAGCAGTAGATTTTGGTTCACCATTACTAACATCCTTAGAAGGTGAATCAAAGTATGCAGCATCTTTCCAAATTAGCATCATAATGCAATCTTGACTGATTTCTTCTTTCTAAGTAAATGTACCTGCATTAAGTTCTCCTTGTGTTCCTGCAGATTCATTTGAGATTGTACCTGCAACTACTAGTACATAATTCATAGATTGGGTTAGAGAATTAATATCAAACAGCCACTTTGGACCATTCCCTTCTATCATAGGCTTATTCTCTAAAAACCCAATATGCAAGTTTTCTTCTATTCTCCTGGTTCTTGTGTTGTATACCCTAAAAGCTTTGCTACTCAAGGAATATTCAACAAAGAAATCTTCATCACTTTTACCATCAAACTTGCCTAAATTGTCTAAAGTATTAAGAATGGTAACATGACATCCAAATGGTCTCATAAAGCTTAGAGTTGGTTTAAAACCTCTAAAAAGTTCATAAGGTGTCTTGTTATGAGGCTTGACTACTAAGACCCTATTCTGTACATAACAAGTAGTACTAACTACTTCAGCTCAAAATGTGGTAGGTAACTTAGAGTCAGCTAACATGGTTCTAGCAGCCTCAATTAGTGTCCTATTCCTCCTCTCAGCCATACCATTTTGCTGAGGAGTCCTGGCTACACTGTATTCCCTCTTAATACCTTTTTCTCTACAAAAATCATCCATAACTTTATTCTTAAATTATGTTCCATTATCACTCCTGATTATTTTCACTTTCTTATCCACTAGGTTTTCTATTTCTTTAATAAAGTTCTTGAGAATCTCACTGGTTTCATCCTTAGTTGTTAAAAAGAAAACCCAAGTAAACCTGCTATAATCATCAATGACTACTAAGCAATACTTCTTATGCATTAAACTACTCACAAAGGTTGGACCAAATAAATCCATATGAAGCATAAACAAAGGCTTAGTAATTAGATTCAGAACTTTGGACTTACAAGAAGCTATGTGTTGCTTCCCTTTAAGACAAGCAACACAGGTTTGGTCATTTTCAAACGATTATGTAGCAAACTCTTACAAGATTATCCTTAACAAGCTTATTTATGTTTTTAAAGTTAATATGACCAAGTCTCCTATGCCAGAGCATTGATTCATCTGATGTAGCCTTTGCAACAAGACAAGTTAAACTCTCTTTAGGAACAATGTTCTTCATATCAAAACTGTACATGTTGTCCTTTTTAGGAATTTTAAGAAGTATTTGACTTTCATCAGGAAATTTAAAATTAGGAGATAAGACAAGACATTCAGTGTCAATAAAAAGGACATAGTTCTTTTTGTCACGCATCTGTGAGACACTAAAAAAGTTTAAATTTAACTCATTAACAAAGTATACATCTTCAAAATCAAGGCTATCAGGTTTAAGTGTTCCTTTACCAGAAATTCTACCACCATGTGCTCCTCCCCCAAATGTAACATAACCTCCATCAAATTCCTTGAAATCTGAGAGATAAGCTATGTTCATAGTCATGTGCCTTGAGCATCCACTGTCAATAAATCCTATATCATCCTGTTGTGGCTTGCCCTGCACATAAAAATAAGGAAATTAGTTTCCTTTGGGGACCCAAGCCATTACTGACTTGGATCTGCCTCGTGCATCAATGTAGTTGTGTTTCTTCAAGGTGATTGATGCACAATTAAGTTTGGTAGGTCTCCAAACCCAACATGCTGAGGCCTTAACAGCATTTGCCTAATTAACCCTAACAGCATTAACAACTACTGAATGTGGCCCTAGCAAATTAAACAGCTTTTGGCTAACAGTTTAACTGCTTTTGCCATGCAGTATTATATGTTAGGTAAAACTTTATTGTAGTATAATACTATTTTTGCATTATGAATTTTGAGGGGGGGGGGCCCCCCCCCCCCTTTTAAAGTTGATTGTGCTGATTTTGAAAAACGTGACATTGGTTTAGAACTAAAAACTATAGATTTAGGATGAGCAATATTAACTGTCCTGACAGTATTAAATGGTTTAGGCCAGTTTTCATTAAAACTGCTCTTGGAACCAGTCCTTTGGACATTAGGTGAGTCTTTGGTAGTATAGTTTTAGTTCACCCGTTATAAATTTATACCCATATACCATCCATTCCTTGATGGTATTTACAATTAGCCTGCACATGAATCAAAACTCCACAAAATGAAGCAAGCTTTGTTATACATCACAAAATCACTTCCTAGTTGATTGGACTTCTGTCCATTCCAGTTTCTTTGATTCCACCTAGGACTTTGTGATCTATTCATCTCAGCATACCTAACTAACTTTTTAACTGGTTTTTCATGATTTTTAAGCTTGACAAACTCTATCTTATTATCAATAAGAAAAATAGTTTCTTTATCAACATTAGTGAAGACTCAACAAAGCAACATGTGGTCTCTGATACTTGTTCTTTTTACCAAAGAGATCATCAGAATTTTCCTTAGAAATCATCTATGTTTTTATCACCAAACAATGTAAGACCTCTTGCTCACTATCCTCAGAACCATAACTTTTTGATTCAGGGTCTTTGAATTCATCAAGACCAGAAAAGAAAATCAAGCTTTTTAGGTCGATTATAGGATAAAGGATGGGGAGGAGGAACAAACATAATACCCTAAACCTTTTTATTTGTCAGTTATAATGACATCCTAACAACTTGTACCTTGGCTCTTTGAGCCATTATCAAATTTCTCAATTTTAAATTAATTCCCCTACTTTCTTAGCTTAACTTTTTCAAACACACTTTTAAGCACATTTATTCATAGTCTTTGCAAGCACTTCTCTGTTATGAGAAACTGCACTTCTTCACAAAAAAGAACCTCATTCTTTCTAAAAGTGAAAAGTAGTAAAATCCCCATCTTTTAAACCAAAAAGTATTTTTAGGCCCCCCCTAAACCTCTTTTATAAGTAGCAGCTTTTAATTCAGTTTCATTAAGCTTAACAAGTAAATAATCATCACCCTGTTTTCTTAAGAGTCTATTCAAAGTTTTTTCAGACACTTTTTTAGTGTAAGTTTAATCATTGTAATACCCTCAGAGTCTGTAAACGCCATTAGAGCTAGTTTGTTGGAATCTGTTCTTGCTTCAAAATCACTCCATCCAAACCTACACATCTAAGCCAACATTGCCTTTGAAGATGTGTCTTCATTGTTTCCTTGCTTCCTAGTGTTGTCTTGATATTTGGAACTGACCCATCATATTCCTTGGTGCTCTACATTCCCTGGAAAAGTGTCTCATCTTGTGACAGTTGAAACACTCTACCTTGGATTTATCATACCTAGCAGTATCATTAGCATTAATGAAAATTTTCTTTCCTATTCTTTGAAAGTACTTTTTTGCCCTCATACTTAGCAGAGAGAGCTGCTACTTCAAATCCATTGCTTCCAGATCATCTTTATGAATTTGCTCTAAGTCCTGATGTAGGAGATTAGAACCATTGGGATTCTCAACCATGAAAGCATACACAGTATTATCACTAAAGTTAGCAGTACTAACTTGAGGACAAGCAGTGTTAATATTAGGGCTAACAGTACAAACTTCATATGCAAGATTAGTAGTATTAACATCATTAGTACTGCTAGTGCTTGGAGTAGTAAAAAAGGCTAAGTTTTAAGCACCACTACTTGCACCAACAGATTTCTTTGCATCTTGTTCAACAATTTTAAAGTTGTTGTACAAATCATCATAACTCATTGTTTCAATATCAGCCTTATTCATCCAGACTACAACATGAGTATTCCACTCAGGAGACAAGCTTCTCAAAAAAATTGAATTTAAGTCTTCTTGAGTGATGACCACACCCAAAATTACAAGCCTACTAATAATCTTTTGGAGTCTGTTAAAGATAGAGTCAAGAGACTATGTGCTTGATGCACTAAAATTTTCATATTGTTGCTTCAACAGTGTCTTTTGTGTTTTCTTAGTGGCTTCATTACCTCCAAATCGTGTTTCGATAGCAGCAAACATTGTTTTAGCATCACTGTATTGACTGAAAGTAAGTTGATGTTCATTGGGAAGAGCCATGAGTAGTAAGCTTCTAGCCTTCACATCATTCTTCTTGTTAGTCTTTTCTTCATCCCCCCCCCCCCCCCCCCCCCCCGGCACTTGGCAGGTATATTCTGACAGACTTTGTAACAGAAGTACCATTCTCTTGTGCTGTTTGTGGTACAGATACCCATGAGTTACCATTCTCTATGACCTCCCATAGAGCATAGTATTGTACCTGGATGTATTGCTTGATTCTAATCACCTACATCTTATACTCACCTAGTTTTTTTTTTTTTTTGTTTTTTTTTTTTTTTTTTTTTTTTTTTTTTTTTTTTTTTTTTTTGTTTTTTTTTTTATTTTTTTTTTTTTTCATTTTTATTTTATTTTTTTTTTTTTTTTTTTTTTAGTATTGGTAGCGTTAGCATTAGATGTACACTGTACAGATCCAAATTCATAACTTCTAGAACAAGTTTCAGAACATAAGGCTCTGATACCACTTGTTTAATCCTCACTAATCTTGTAAACCTTGTAAAAGGTTATTGTTGTATTGAATAGATTCAAGACAACTATGCTAGAAACTTTGTTGATACTAAAGAGTATGCGGAATCTACTATTTAGTACTTAGAAAAATAATATCAATGTAATAGTAAACTGTAATGCAGTAGAATGAATGAACAATGAATATAACCAAAAAGCTTCAATATTATTATTATGAATAATACGAGTACTCTGTCTAGTACTAGGGTTTACAACCTTGAAGCTACAAAGAAAGACTGATTGATGTCTATCTAAACCATAACCTAGGATCTCCTTTTATACACCAAGGAGTCCTTTACAAGATAACTATGAATCTTCTAAAACATTAAGCTTATATGCATATCTTTCTAAATATATAGAATATACACAAGATAACTAATACATATCTTTTAACATGTCTTTACACCTCTTCACACGTCTTTATCTTCATGCAGTCTTCAGTCTTTATTAGGAGTATAAATCCCTTCAGCAGTGTTAAGTTTAGTACTAGCAGTACTAACTTATACCTAGCAGTACTAACTTTCTTCTAGCAGTATTAACTAGTTTATACTGCCAGTTATGACTTAAGCAGTACTAACACTTTGACTTGGCAGTACTAAGTCTAATGAGTTTGATTCCCAACATAGCTTGCCGTGTAAATAGTGTAAGATCAACTACACCTTTGGAGAAATATTGTGAGATTAGGAAGCTTAACAGCATGTCGTACCATGCACGTAGTGCTTGTTTGAGACCATAGAGAGCCTTTTTAAGCTTGTACACATGCGATGGGTTTTCTTGATCAATAAATCCTTCTGGTTGAGAAACGTATCTTTGGGCTCGCCATTCAAAAAATCCATTTTGACGTCCATTTGGTATATCGTCATATTCTTATGAGCGACATTAGCTATGAAGATACGGATGGCCTCTATTCTAGCAACCGGTGCGAATGATTCCTTGAAATCGTATTCACTTCTATGTCTAAAATCCTTTGACAACTAATCTAGCCTTGTCTTTAGTACCCTGCCCAAATTCATGTCTTGACCTTATAAATCCATTAAATTTGAGATCATTAACACTTATCTGGACACGAACAATTCCTAAACATATAGCATTTAAATTCATGAATATCTTCTTGCATTGCATCGAATCCAGAAGGTTCGGTCAATGCTTGTTTGAATTTCTATGGTTCTACTAAAGTTCCGAAGGCATCAAAGGAAACACCACATTGCGCATTGAGTTGCTTTTTCGTAGAAACAGAACCCCCGAGAAGATCGCCCGATCATGTTTGCTATAAATGATCCTTATCTATCTACCAGGTGTTACAAATGGAGTAGGATAATTGTCTACATTCGATGACGCCCCTTGTGCAGTTGATTTACATTCATGATGAAATCCATTAAGTGGATCATCATGAAATTTGGTTGTTTATTGGTGATTCTTTCAAAACCTTGAGAAATGTTTGGAGATTGTTCTTGTTCTTATGTTGATAGATTACTTGATGATGGAGCATCCTAGTCAATGGAAGTTGACACAAGAGAATCGACTAAATCCACAGCTCTTGGAGCAATAGCTTCTTGAACTTGAGAAACAACATTTGATGGAGGAGTGAAGTATTCATCAAATTAAAGGATGAACAAGAGATCCTAATCATCTCTAATTGGTGGAATACAAGGTTGTTAAGAAACAGGGTTTAGAACGAGCCCTAAACTGGATGTTAAAGAGTCATAGAATGAAGCCCGGGTCCTGAACTGAATTGTTCAGAAGCCATAGCTGTCAGCTCATCAAATGTCACATGAATTGCTTCTATAATTTTTCGGGTTCTTTTGTTATAGATTATGAACGCTTTATTTGTGGGCGCGTAACCAACGAAAATACCAATGTCAGCTTTTGCATCAAATTTACACAGGTCGTCATTGTCATTGGTAGGATAACAGAGTGCACCAAAGACATGAAAGAATGATAAATCCGGTTTTTTATTTTGCATAAGCTCCTATGGAGTTTTGTTGTATCAAAGGCGGATTAAAGAACGGTTTTGGGTGTAACAGGCTGTATTGATTGCTTCGGCCCATAAAAATAATGGAGCTTTTGAAAATATTAACATTGTACGAGCAGCTTCTACAAGAGTTTAGTTTCGCCTTTCGACAACGTCGTTCTGTTAAGGAGTACGAGCAACAGATGTTTGATGTGAGATGCCAACATTTTTATAAAATTCACGAAGTGTCCGATTGACAAATTATCTGTTCGAACATTACAGACGGTGGCATTTAAATGAACTTGAATATTTTTGATGCATTTAATGATGGCCTCAGGAGCTTCATCTTTTGTTCTCAAAAATCTAACCCAAGTAAATCTTGAGTAATCGTCGACAATCACTAAGATATACCTTTTCCCGTTAATACTCGCCACACGCATCAGGCTATACAAATCCATATGCAAAAGATATAGTTTCTCTTGGTTAGTATCTTCAGCTTTGGGTTGATGGGAGAATTTCTTGTTTTTTCCTAATGCACATGTTGAACACATATGATCTTTCTAAAATTGAAGTCTTGGAATGCCTCGTGCAAGACCGTCTTTAGCTAGCTTGTTAAGAGTACCGAAGTTGAGGTGTGATAATCGACGGTGCCATAACCAGCTCTTAGTCTTTAACGCTTTGGATAGAAGACAGATCTGAGATGTTTTAAGCATGTCATCAAGAGAAATTCTGTACAAATTTGTGTCTCGAGATCTAGAAAGTAGATCACTGGAAAAGAGAATGTTGTGGCTGACGCCTTAAGTCGGAAGGAAAGGAATAAGCCATTACATGTTCGAGCTTTGATGATAACTGTTTACAATGATATACCAAAGCAGATTCGTAAAGCTCAGAAGGAAGCGATGAAAAGGAAGAATGTAAGGGCAGAGAATTTGGGGAGATTGATTAAGCAAATATTCGAGTTTCGCCCTGATGGAACACGTTGTTTTGGAAATCTTGTTTGGTTTCCGCGATTCGGTGGATTGAGGTATTTGTTTATGCATGAATCGCATAAGTCCAAGTATTCTATCCATCCGGGATCAGACACGATGTATCAAGATTTGAAGCTATTGTATTGGTGGCCAAATATGAAAGCTGATATTGCCACGTATGTAAGCAAATGTTTGACTTGTGCGAAGATTAAAGCCGAGCATCAGAAACCGTCTTGATTGCTACAACAACCTGAGATTCTAGTTTGGAAATGGGAAAGGATTACTATGGATTTTGTGAGTGGACTGCCAAGAACGCCGAGTGGGTATGATACGATTTGGGTTATTGTCAATCGACTGACCAAATTAGCTCATTTCCTACCAATGAAGAAAACGGATAGCATGAAGAAGCTCACGCAACTGTATTTGAAGGAAGTTGTGTTATTCATTCATCCATTCATCTATGCATTCATTTACCCATTCATTCATTCATTTTTCCCTACATCATGCACGGTTGATATAAAGAAAATTTATATAAACTTTTCCTTGTGCAGGTCATGGCTATTTCCGTTATTTCAGTTTTATCAGATTCATCAGAGGAGAGGGTGGGGACACCAGCTGGACGAGTTATCTTTTTGGCAGCATCCCTACCCATATCCCAGATACCACACCTACCGTGACCCCACCTAATACTCATCTTAATACCACCTTGATACCTACTGAGATCCCTAATGTTTCGCCTATCATACCATCATCTCCAGATTACACACTTGCATCACCTGATTACTCACCCGCATCTGATATGGAGTTTGATCCATTTAAGGATCCTTCATCAGATCATATACCACCGCTACCAGCTAATTCACCATTCTTATCATCGATTGATGATTCTTCAGACAGTGACACACCTGATACACCACCATCACCCACCTATGGTATACCATTTACTAATATTACCCTTTCTACCCAGAGTTCACCTGCAGCATCTGGTGCACTTCATCGTCGAGTCATGATTCTTGCACTCGGACAACCTATTCCTCATGGTCGACTGTATCGCTACCATCCTAATGGACCGGTACACATGATGACTGTGAGGAAGAGGTTTGGGCCGCTACCTACTCATCGTCTTGCTGTGAGACATTTAGTTGACTATTCTTCTTTAGATCATTTTACTTCTGATGATTCTGCGAGGGATTCGTCATTGAGTTCATCATCAGAGACTTCATCAGATTCTCCTTCAGATGACCTATCCGATTCTTCGTATAGTCATTCATCTTCTGATCATTACCAGCACTACCATCTGGTACGAGATCCAGTTATCATTATGTTCATTGGTATCGAGTATTCCTCGTTCGTCTGCTGCTGCTAAGAGACCATCCTATTCTTTTATCGCGGGCCCTTCTAGCAAGATGAATAGGTCCCCTAACACATCTGTACCGATACCTTCATCTATACCTGGAGCATTGTCTTATGCACGTGCTGATCTTTTGCCACCACCTAAGAGGATTAGGAGTTCTGATTTTATGACAGGTTTAGAGGGTTGTTTGGATGAGAGTTCTGAGTCGTCTGTACCTACAGATACTAGTTTGAGGGATGATGTTGTTGTCAGGGGTAGTGAAGAGCCTCACTTAGAGCATGATATTGATCCCGAGATTCAGGCATATATTGATGAGTGTATTGCTTATACGGATGCTCTTAGAGCTAGAGGTATTGATGCTAGGGTTGTGGTTGAGGCTGTTGATCGAGAGGAGATTAAGACGGGTATGAAAGGACCGGTTAAGGTTAGAGTTGAGAGGGTTATGCACCCTGCGGTAATGGATGATATCCCTGAGCCTGCTCAGGAGGAGGGAGCAGTAGAGGTTACATATGAGACATTAGGAGACATGGTACAGAGATTTCATGATCATACAGAGGAGATCCAAGTTCGCCGAGTTCAGGCTATTGAGGGTGTTCAGAGGGATCAGGGGCATAGGATCATAGTGATGGGTTAGCAGAGTGTTGTTCTGTTAGAGAGGATTAGTGTGTTGGAGCGGGATAATATGAGACTTAGAGGCACATTAGATGTTGCGAGTCAGAGAGTTTCCCGACTTCAGCGGAGGGAGTTGCATGTTCGTAGAGAGATGAGGCAGATTCAACATTTTTGATTTTATGATCGTATGAGGATTGCTAGGCTTGAGACTTGTACTAGGAGGAACTTAGGCTACCATCCTTAGATTAGTTCCATGATTATCCGTAGTATCTAGTAGTAGTGTATTATTAGGGATTTCTAAATCCTATATTTTGGAAACCGTGATGTAATCGTTGGCATTTAGCGATATGAAATCTAATATCTATTATTCTATGTTATGATGTTCTTAATCTAATGCTATTTTTGTCTACTCATTGCATATTGCATTATTATTAAGTCGTGGCATCTATTTTAGTGTGTGTTTCCATGTGATGAAACTCGTTATTTTTATTGAACCCCGTTAATAATCTTGTATTACCAAAAGATCTCATCGTGTGGTGTATTGTTATGTTGTAGGACAATGTCTAACACACGATCAAGAGCGACGATGATACGTGAAGCAATTAATGAACTAATTGAGCGCCGAGTGGCAAAAGCGTTGGAAGCTTATGACGCTGCCAGAAACCTTAAACCCCTTATGAAAAGTGGGGGCGAGCAAGGAGACGAAAATGGTGATAACTATGAAGGTAGAAATGGAGGAGGAAATGGAAATGGAGGAGTGAACAGAAATGGAGGAAATGGAAATGGTGGAAGAAACGGCAATGGGAACGATAATAGAAATGGTAATGGGAACAAAGGAGGAAATGGTCATAAATTCGGAGGTCTTATGCCTGTTGCTAGAGAGTGCACATATCAAGACTTCCTAAAGTGCCAGCCACTTAACTTTAATGGAACAGAAGGAGTTGTTGGGTTGACTCGTTGGTTTAAGAAGATGGAGACGGTGTTCCATATTAGTAATTGTCTACAAATGTACCATGTAAAGTATGCTACATGCACACTGCTAAACAGTGCTTTGACGTGGTGGAACTCGCATAAAAGAGCGATTGGGTTTGAGGCTGCATATGCCATGAAGTGGATAGAACTTATGAAGTTGATGACAAAAGTGTACTGTCCGAGGAACGGAATTCAGAAGATGGAGACTGAGTTATGGAACTTAACAGTGAAAGGAAATGACTTGACTGCTTATACTAGGAGATTTCAAGAATTAGTTCTGTTGTGTACTATAATGGTCCCCGATGAGGAGGACAAGATTGAGAGATTCATAGGAGGTTTGCCTGATAATATTCAGGGGAATGTGATCGCTGCTAGAAATGCTGAAAACAAGAGAAGGTTTGATAACAACCCGAGAGACAATCGTGGGCAGCAACCAACTTTCAAGCGACAAAATGTTAGAGGCCAGAATGTGGCAAGAGCTTACACGGAAGGAAGCAATGAGAGAAAGGGGTATGTTGGGTCTCTCCCCTACTACAACAAGTGCAGGTTGCATCATAAAGGGCCGTGTACTGTGAGGTGTGGAAACTGTAAGAGGATTGGTTATATGACTAGGGATTGTATGGCTACTGTAGTTCCAAACACTCAGAGAACCCTAATTGGGAATCAGCCAGGTATTGTTTGTTATGAGTCTGGAAGGCCGAGACATTTTAAGAAGGATTGTCCTAAGTTGAGAAATCAAAACCGTGGAAACAAGAATGGAAACAAGACTGGAAGCAATGAAGTTACAACGAAGGCTTATGCCATCGAAGGAGGAGCGAACCCTGATTCAAATGTCATCACGGGTACGTTCCTTCTCAATAACTGTTATGCTTCTATGTTATTTGATTCGGGTGCTGATAGGAGTTTTGTGTCGTCTACCTTTAGTGCCTTGCTTGATGTTGCACCAATTACTTTAGACACTAGTTATGTCGTAGAACTTGCTGATGGAAGAATTTCATAAACAAATGTTATCCTTAGAGGTTGTACGTTAGGATTATTAGGTCATCCGCTTGACATCGACCTAATGCCCGTAAAACTTGGTAGTTTCGACGTCATCATCTGTATGGACTGGTTAGCGAAGTATCACGCGATGATCGTTTGTGACGAGAAGATTGTCTGTATCCCTTATGGAGATGAGGTGTTGATAATCCTAGGTGATGATTGTGATGACGAAAGTAAGTCAAAGCTAAATATCATATCGTGTACGAAGACCCAGAAGTATATTCAAAAGGGATGTTAAGTTTATCTAGCGCAAGTTATATCCAAGAAGGCTGAGGACAAGTAGGAGGAGAAGCGACTTGACGTGCCAATTATACAGGAATTTCCAGAAGTCTTTCCAGAGGACTTGCCTGGACTACCACCTGCTCGACAAGTTGAATTCCAAATCGACTTAGTCTCCGGTGATGCACCTGTAGCACGAGCCCCATATCGATTAGCACCAGCCAAAATACAAGAGTTATCCACTTAGTTGCAAGAACTTTCTGACAAAGGATTTATAAGACCCAGTTCCTCACCCTGGGGAGCTCCAGTTTTGTTTGTCAAAAAGAAAGATAGATCTTTTCGGATGTGTATCGACTACCGTGAACTAAACAAACTTACTGTGAAGAACCGATACCCACTTCCGAGAATCGACGGTTTGTTTGATCAATTTCAAGGGTCAAGAGTCTACTCTAAGATCGACCTGAGATCTAGTTATCACCAACTTAGATTTCGTGAGGAAGACATTCCAAATACGGCGTTTAGGACTCGTTATAGTCACTACGAGTTCCAAGTAATGTCATTTGGCTTGACTAAAGCACCTGCAATATTCATGGATTTGATGAATCGAGTGTGCAAACCGTATCTAGATAGATTCGTGATATGCCTTAGATATCTTATATATACAAAATGCATAAGGGTTAGAAGTTTAGGGGTCATTTGTGTCAAAACTTTAAAAGTTTAAACAACAAACACCCCCTCAACTGTGTCTTAATTAAAACACAAACACAAACACTTTTCAAAAAATCCTCTCCATTGCCAAAATCGGCCTACCTTTAAGAATCTCAAACAAGTCCGTTTCAAGCATTAAGGTAAATTACAAAAGTGTTTCCTACTCCATAAACATCATACACTTCAAAGGAATTACAGTGAATCGCTTTTTTGATCTCAAAAACCCTAGAAATTGATCTAGGGGTCTTTGAAATCAAAAGTGGGTGAAACCCTAAATTGATTGAGGGGTTTTGATCCTTATGGGTTGTTGAAAACTCATGTGATACGGTTTTTAACATGGTTAATAAATGATTGTGTTTTGACTTGATCTTGTGTGCAAAAATTTAGGGAAAAGGGAAGAACAAGAAAATGTTAGTGGGTTTATGTGTAGAAGTGTTAGACTATAACCTTGAATGCATTAGAGCTAGAAAATCCATTGCTTGACCATAAATCTTGTATGCTTGAGTTAT
This sequence comes from Tanacetum coccineum, assembly GCA_026074375.1. NCBI lineage: Eukaryota > Viridiplantae > Streptophyta > Magnoliopsida > Asterales > Asteraceae > Tanacetum > Tanacetum coccineum. The sequence continues at coordinate 48,979 of BQNB010012868.1, forward strand.
ACGAGTGCTTCGTTGTAACAACCCGAGTTTCAGGTCAACTTTTATCCCAAGCTAAGATAATTATTTTTGCTACGTGATTAATTATAGTCGTTTATGCTATATAAGGTTTGATGAAGATTTCCATTTATAGGATAATTTCAAGCTGTGATTGAGTTTCTATTTGTTTTTAACGTCTAAGAAAGTTAGAAAATTTTATATTGTTGATCCGAGAGCGTGATTATGTTATTTTTGTATTTTATGGCGTTTCCCTGAGTTTTTGTAAAAATCGTGTTTAAATGTCGTGTTTTACGTGATTTAATGTTTTATTAAACATTTTAAAGTAAAATTAGTGGGACGGATTTAAAATATTTACTAACGTGGTGTAACCCGAGTCTTTGGCGATTTTATTAACGACATATATGCTTTGTACTAGTTTTAAAAGGGCTTAAGGATGGAAGGACTATAATTGCCAAAGTGCTAAACTTGTTTTCTATAAATAGGACACTTATACACACACTTATAACTTTTACCAAAATCATTTTCTTCCTCCTCCTCCCTAGCTCCACGAACCAGCCACCCTTCACCACCACTTTCCGATCAAATCTCCGACATGAAATTAAATCCGTTTACATATTATTAATCCTTATTTCAAGAGCTACAAATCCCACTATTAAAATCCTACATGCATTAAGATTTGAAAAAGTTAGATTTTTGGTGTGTTCTTGCCATTTTCGTGTATAAGGGGGTGTTTAAAATAGTTCGATTATTGTTGTAGTGAAGTTGGTTGTTAAAAAAGGTTTTGTTTGTTTGGGTTTGGTGTTCGTCCGATTTCAAAAGGCCAAGGGAAACCATAGTTTGATTTTCTTATAAGCATTGTGAGCTTCTATTTTATGTGTTGGTTAATTTATGTATATTGCGTGTTACATGATTATTGCTATAAGATTCAAGTGTGGAAGTTATTGAAAGTGTGTTTGGTTATTGACCAAAGTTTGATGGTTTTGGTATGATTAAATAGGATAGTTAAGCGAGTTTGATCAGAAAGTTTGAATTACCCATAGCGAGTCGAGAAATTTTTGAAAGTTATTTTTGATAATATTAAGTGTTCGCCTTTAGCTACGTTTTGCTAGGTGGATCGTCACATAACTCTTAATAATTAACGTTTTACGGCCGAGTCAAGTTTGGTTATTTTTGGTGTAAAAGTCAACTATGAAGTTTGACTTTTGAAAGTCAAACTTGCGTAAAATTTTCAATATAGTCTATAATGAGAAAAGAGTTTGTAATGTTAGTTAATTGATAACGAATTATGAAGTCCGGGTTATATTATCAATACTTATAACAACCCGTAATTTTCATCATTGTAATTATCCATCTATTAAATTAGATGCACTGTAATATCCATCTATTATATATACCACCTTTTTACAGCGAAATTTTTCGCTTTATTCCATTATGCAATGTAACTTGCATCTCTAAAGTAAACGAGCTTCACGCAACCTCTACCTATGCCAATTCTATCTATGTTTATATCATGTAATGATCCTAATATGTCAAGTCTATATCTTAATATTATTTTTACCAAGTACATTATCCATTTAACGTACCATTTACAACGTTATATCAAAATAGACTTTATCCGTTAACATTTATATCAAAACCCTAATTATATGTAATGTATACATATAAAATGAATGTGCAAGCCTTCAAGCATGTGTATAAGTGTACAATGCATAACATTTAAATATCTTTTCCCTCCTAAATCAAGTTATAACTTTCTAAAGCCCAATGTACAAGTCAATAATGCAAGAAAACCAAACTAGGTCATTTTACCTCCTAAATCACTTTAGTTTCTTACCACCTTTTAAACACAACAATACATATCACTCAATTAAAAAACTCAACTTCTAAATCCCAAACCTAACCAAAAGTCCATCGCTAACACCCTAATCAAAAAACCTACCTAAAAAACGAAACCCTAAAACCCTAGTTTCATTTTAAACCTAAAACTAAACCCTAAACCTTAATCCCAAACCTTAAACCTTAATCCTAAACCCTAATCCTAACACTAAACCTTAATCCTAAGCCCTAAATTATTCTTAATCCTAACCCTAAACCTTAATCATAATCCTATTTCTACCCGAAAACTCTAAATCTTAAAACCATGATCCAAACGTCCCTAAATCTTAAACAAGCACCTTAAGCACCACTATTGCATCACCATGACCTCACTAAGCAGCCACCCTAGCACCTCCCTCACACCACCATCATCACCACATCACCAACTTGGGCACCAAGGTGGTTTGTCACCTCCTTGGTTAGCCGTGACCTTCCACCACCCCTCCACCATTCATAACTATCTTCCTAGCTTATAAGAATCACCATATAGTCTCCCTTAGTTACCTCAACTAGCTGGGACACTAATCAAACACCAAAACTTAGGCACCAATGCCATTCGAACCCTATATAAACTAAAACATACACACTCTTTTCAATCACACCTCAAAACTTCAATACACACTCAAATGAATTTCTAACAAGATCAAAGCAGACCAAGGAGGATCAAGAGAAGCCCCAAGATCAGAATTGAAGCCAAGAACCAAGAAAAAAAAACCCTTGAAGTCGTTTCTAGGCGTACGAACTCAAACAACCCATTTTGACCTATTTAAATTAACCCCCATATTGACGTAAGTATAAAACTCAAGTAGCTTATATCTTGTTCAATAAGCTCATAATCTGTTTTAGAATGTTCATAAAATCTCCTAAAGATCCTAATGAACTCCTGTTCAAAGCATTGAATCCTCAAACCCCATGCGTTTCTCTGAGTTTCAGAAAAAACCAAAAAATGACCCATTTTGATTTTCTAGCTACCGAATCCTTTTTCTAAACTTTTGTTTATGTTAGAGACATCTATTTTAGCTTATTCAATAGACCATGACCTGTAAAACTCTTTTTGGATTTTAAAAATATCCAAATTTTTATAAATTTTGGCTTGATTTGTAAATGTTTTCATGCATAGGAGTATATATCGTACTTTCTGAAACAATTTATAGCGCTAGCAGGTGCAGAAATGTCATTTTCCAAAAGTTCGTAACTACAAGCGGGCTGTTTTGCCAAGTTCTAAAGTTAAAGGTTTAAAATACATATACTTTATATATAAGGACTAAACTTGTAAAAGTTTATAAGCAAGGTATATATTTGCCATTTTTGAAAACTTAAAAATAAAATTATAATATTTTTTATATAACTTATAAAAATATAGTATTATATTATAAAACTCGATTTATTAAACCCGACACATCAATCGTTATTAATCATTCGATCATGACGCATTAGAATCTATACTTATATATCTAAATGCAATTTATCATCGGGAACTAGCTTTGAAGAAACTAAAAATCGTATCATAACACGTTACAAGAATTTCATGTGAGGGGTCCATTATGGGATTTGTTTTGACGAGTTTTGCTGGTTAACGATTTAAAGTGCCCTGACTCCTCAAACATACTACATGGCCTATGGTTATGAGATACCCGAACTAGTGATACAATAGTTCTATAAATTAATAAATCAAAGTAAACGTTAAACGTTAATAAAGTCTTTGAAAACATAAACTAACACACACTAAGACTTGAACATATTACCCTAGTTGCATGACGAGGCCCGTTACTTTCTTCACTTGATATACTTTTGCCATCAATCAGATTTCCTTGTAAGCCGTGTAGTGCGTGAGAGCGAGCGCGCGACTCATTTAAATCTTTTTAACAAGTTGTATTCAAAACCCGCTAGGAGGGAATAACATGCTATAAATAATGAATACGATTATTTTTCCAACTGTTATGTTATTTTGATATATATTGCCTAAGTCCTTACTTTTCATTTAGAACCCACTATCATGAACCGTTAATTTTTCGTAGGGCGTTAGCTGTTGGATTTTCAATGTGTTTGGTCTTTTTCGGAGTAAGCGCGAATGCTGTGAAAGATCTCCTTTGGACTGAACTCCCCTGTTTGTGTACCCTATACTTTCTGGTAACCAAAACGCACTTCATTTTAAATCACTATGCGGGTGTTTGGCAAAGGCACCCGTTGGGCAACTTCTTGTGATTATTGATTATCTCAAGTCTCGGTGTTATGAGCTTAGACAATAACACTATTTTCTATAAATAATTATAAACACATTGCATTAAGTACACTTATGGGTTAAAACAACGATACCCCACTATTGAACTTGTGCTAAGCCCGCGCTATCTGTTTAATAATCTAACCTAATGAATTTCACTCAACCTTTGTGTTGACTTTTTGACGCGCGCATGATTATCTAGGTAACTGGTCATCCTCATGGCACGGCAGTGGCACAGACTTGAAGATGGCTAAACTTTATCATTCAAACTTTAATGTTTTCATGTAGCGATTTTGGGACCTCTCTGTATGTAAAAACTCTAATGAAAATAATGATTATAACTTAACTTTTAAAAAACGCTCTTTTTGAGTCTTTTCTATGATTATGGCTGTTGTACTATGAAATAATACCCCAAAATAGCTTCCAGCTGCAATTGGTCAAAATGGGGGTGTTATAATTGTATCCATAGATCCACGGTTATAGAGAACAAGGTTGAAAACCTAACTATAACAACTTTTCTTTTCCATCCAAGACAGTCCTCCGTGCCACTACATTTCCAGGAATAGTATGTAAAGTTACATAACTATTATACTATTATATAAAAACTTATGTTATTTACTGCTGGTTGTTAACAGAGTGATGGCTTCTCCCAATCACCCTACTTCTGATATTGAGGATAGCTTTTTCCTCCAACTTGACCCGTCTATATCCGGGTTTCCCCCGGAACTATGTCCCAGCTTCACCGTGAAAAAACTTATCTAGCTCTACAAATAACTCATTTTGGTTTAGTTTCCAATACTTCACCAACTCTTTCTCTTTGTTTATTGATGACCCCAATATGAAGGTCAACGCAAGCATATTATGCTAAAGAATCACAGATTCCAACCGCCAAACATATTGTGCGTCCATCTTCATGCTATCTCTAAAATACATTTAATTCTCATCTCAATTCTTTCTTCCTGAGGAATATAATACCACTATAAGAAAACGAGTCGTGACCGATCATCCACCTTTACTTCTACCCTACCTCAAGCATTTGAGATAGGAGAGAAGCTCTCGTAAGACAAGTCTGGAACGTCACGAGGAGCAAATTGAGAAATTTTGAATTCACGCTAGTGAACCTCCTCTCTTGACCGCAATGAGCACAGAGAAGAACAAAATATAAGGGTCACCGAAATGGCCGGGTGATCATACAACAAGATTTTACGAATCTGAAGCTGAACTCTAAGAGTCTCATACTCAAATTGCGAAACTTATAGAAAGCAAATGGGAAAATAACAAAATGATTGCTACTGGCTCGCTTCAAGACTATAAGCTATCTAGGAACAAATATCGAGGAGATCCAGATTCGTCACCAAGCAGATAAGGAAATGTCTTCTGGATGCAATGTTTTTTTGGGGCAGTCTATGAACACAGAACAACCAGGAAGGACCATACGAACTACAGATTAGATACTAGGTATTATCGCTTTTGATAAGAACCTAGCAAACGGGATGTGTGGTATAATAACAACACTTGTCAAATTTTGACTATGTACAATATAAAAGGCAAGATGTTCATGATTATAATACAATGGTGATCCGTTATACCTTGTTATTTCATATTACCAATTATAATCGATATTATTCATCTTATTATCCAACCCTAGAGATAACAATATACACGAGAAATTTTATAATATTCATCATTATCTCCTTGTCATCAACTATAGAATCAAACCATACATCTAATAAATAAGTGGCACATGTCACTGTATGATGTGATTTTCTAAAATAAGATGGATGGTCAAGATTGCACCTTCTTATCTTAATTTTTGATGGGAACCACATTGTAAATGCTTTATATAATAATATAGATATAGATAAATAGATTCTCTGTATATGCATGAAAATTCTAAAACATGAGAATAAAATGTTGTTTTGAAGTTTGGTTGACGATACATGATATTTCAAATTATGTTACTAACCAAGTGCAATGTTACATGTTGTATGATGTGTAATATCACTTGTGATATTTTATAAACATGGTTAATATTAGGGGTGTAAACGAGATGAGACAACTCGCGAGTTACTCGAGATCGACTCTTAAACTACTCGAAATCGACTCGATCTAAACGAGTAGAGCTCGAGCTCGAGCTACTCGAGTATATTTTCGAGTCGAGTTCGAGCTTCATAGTACTCAGCTCGTGAAGCTTGCGAGCCTTATCGAGCCTAAAATAAATTACACTTTTACCCTTTTATATAAATTAATCGAGTCGAGTCGAGCTTCATATGCCGAGTATTTATCGAGTTCGAGCATGAAATGTGAAAATAATCGAGCTCGAGTCGAGTTTCGAGCCCGGGTTTTATATGACGAGTCGAGCTCGAGTTCGAAATATAAAGCTCGGCCGAGCTCGAGCCGAGTTTCGAGCTCGAGTTTTAGTATTCGAGTCGAGCTCGAGCTTGGCAGTACTCGGCTAAATGATTCGAGTCGAGCTCGAGCTTGGCAGTACTCGGCTAAATAAGTTTTAGTATTTGTTTGAATTTTATGTTTATTTTTTTTACTTGACTTGCTCATCATTAATTTTATTGATTTAGGGGGTGTTTGATAATATCATATCATTTAGCGCTGAATGATTCTAAACTCTGAATAATACATAGGTTCTGTATGAACTTGATTCCGAATGAAAGTGATATGTTTGGTAAACAAGCAAGATTAACCGGGCGTTGCTGCGGGCGATAATTTTTCGCGCATTGTTGCGGGGCATTATTATTATTATTATTTTTTTTTTCGGTCTCATGTTTAATAGTTTGTTTTTTTTTCTTATTTTTGGCCAAAAAAGAGGAGGGGATAATAAAGTTTTTTTTTTTTTTTTGGCCGATGAACAATAACCGAGCCCATTGGGCCGGGGTACTGTAGCGCTAATGCAGCACTGTTCATTTTAAGCACTGTAGCAGTGCCAAAACGACGTAGTTTTACTTGTGAAATGTGTTATTTATTTATTTTTATTTGTTTTTTCGCGCGTTTTTTAATGTTTAATAGTGTAAGTTTATTTTTTCCTGCACGTTACTGCGGGGCACTAATTTTTCGCGCGTTGTTGCGTGTCATTAATTCTTTTTTTTCCCTTTAATTTTGTGCGAGTTTATTTTGTCGGTCTCATATTTAATAGTGCGGGGTTACTTTTTCAGTATCGTGTTTGGTAGTTTTTTTTTATGGTCTTACGCGTTGTTGCGTGGCGTTAAAATTTTATTATTTTTATTATTTTTTATCTTTTTTGAGAATTTATTTTTTTGGTCTCATGGTGTAAAATGACACTGTTTAAGTCAATTCGGAAATGTTACCGCGGGTATTTTTTATCTGAATGCGTCTGTACTTTTGTAACATTTTTTTCCTCCTTATTTTGTGCGAACAAATTTAAAAAAAAAAAACTAATTGGGCCGGCCCAGATTTTTGGGCTAATTTTTTTGGGCTTCTTTTTGGGGCAGCACTGTAGCTACATTGCATAAAATAAACGGTACATTTGCAAAAGTGAACGGATTTCAAATGATAATAATGCTAAAGGTAAAACACATTGTTTAATAAGTTTGTTTACGTGTTTTCAGGGTGTTTGGGTCTGCGTTTGAACTTCCCAGAGAGTTTTCCCCGAAGATCTCCTGTGCTACCTGGCCCTGTCCTCCGCAGAGTCGCCAAGTAAATTAGCCAATCGATTTAATTCCAGGAGCGGCACCTGCCCCAGGCACGCTGGCGCGAGCTGTAGACGAGCGCAGCGAAGATAGCGAAATTACAGAACCTATCTTAAAACCGAACTTGATACATTTCAAGAGTTATCAGATCGAGGTTTTATCCGACCAAGTACTTCACCCTGGGGAGCTCCTGTCTTGTTTTGTCAAAAAGACGAAGATGATTCTACACACACAATAAATGTGAATCGATTACCGAGAGTTTGAATAAACTTACATAAATAATCTTTACCCATTAACCGCAGGATGATGACTGTATTTGAACCAACTTCAAGGTTAAAGTGTCTACTCGAAAGATTGACGATAAGATCAATGGCCTATCATCAACTGAGAGTAAGGGATGAGGAAAATTTCCAAGACCTCGCTACATAGAGACGGCTTATCAGAACAAGATAACAGACATAATGAATGTCAAGGTGATGTCCATTTGGTTTAACTAACCTGCACTGCTTTATTCATAGATCCAAGAACCTGTGTTAGTGTAAACACCATACTTGTACAAAGTTCGTAATAGTGTTCATCGATGATATTCTCGAACTACACTCGTAACTAAGAAGAGCACGCAATCATCTGAGACAAACCTAGAATTACTGCATAAAGTGGAAGATTGTATGACAAATTCTCTAATGATGATTTCCCAGGATTCGTATCGTGCAGATTTTCTTGGACCTTAATTGATAGTCAAGGACTATCATGTTGACCCATCCAAGATAAAGCAAGTTACGAATTGGACATCTCCTACTACACTACAAAATACATCAATTCTTAGGACTTGCCGGTTATTATTGGAGATTTATCAAAGATTTCTCAAAGATTGCAAAGTCTTTAACTGAATTAACCCTAGAAAAACAAGAAGTATATCTGGGGAGAAAACCAAGAATCACTTTCACTAACTAAAACAAAGCTATATGAAGCTCCAATCTGTAGCATAACCACATGGAAATATGATTTTGTTATTTACTGTGATGCATCCCCTCAATAATCTGGAGTGAATGTTAATGCAAAGAGAAAGGTTATTTGCATATGTCATCCGACAACATAAGCCTAATAAAGAAAAACAATACACCATGATCTTGAATAAGTGAGCAGTAGAGTTCGCTCTTTAAAAATTTGGAGACCACTATCTGTGAGCGAGTGTGCACCGACACACACACACGAGCGACTATGTTTCACTGATCATAAAAGTCTTAGTATGATCCTACACACACATGCGCGGAAAGGAAGTTGAACATGAGAGCTACGTCGTGAGTGCAGCGGTGCGAGAGAGGTGCAGGATGCAGATTAGTGAGTGAATATTCGCTACCATCCTGGGAAAGCAAGATGCACACAATCAGATTGCCTATAATGAGAAGAATGAACGAATTCAAACAACTTCCGAGTTAGATATTAGTTATGACCATTATCATCCAAAATTACCATCACAAATTCTCAAAGCTCAAACAAGCAGCTCAAGGGGAAGAAAACATCAAGGCTGAAAACGTATGAGAATAGACAAAGCATTTGATATAACGCCCCATGATGAACTCGTTTGGTACTTAAAAAACCAAAGCTGGTACCATTCTTTGTATATATAGCTCTTCGCTGAGAGACTTGCTCATGCAATAGTCCCATAAATCCAAAGTATTTCCATTCAAACATCCAGGGGTTTGGACAAGATGTATCAGGAGATCAAAGAAACTCCTACTGGTGGCCGTAACAATAAGGCAATCATCGCTGAATAAGTTGAAATGTTTGTGAGCGCGAGAGGAGAGCGTGAGTGAGGTGAGATAAGCATAAAAATCGACTTAAGATTAGGTTATCATCAACTGAGAGTAAGGAATGAAGATATTCCTAAGACTGCTTTTAGAACAAGGTACGGACACTATAAATTTCAAGTGATGCCGTTTAGTTTAACTAATGCACATGCTATATTCATGGATCTCATGAATCATGTGTGCAAACCATACTTGGATAAATCTATGAAAGTATTCATCGATGATATTCTCATCTACTCTCGTAACAAAGAAGAATACGCAGACCATCTGAGAATAATTTTGGAAATAATCAGAAAGGAGGAATTGTATGCCAAATTCTCCAAGTGTGATTTTTGAATCAATATCGTGCAATTTAATGTCTCATTATTCTTCTCATGATTTTGGTATCATGTTTTATGCTTAAGTAGGATGATTTATAATCATCTTATTGAAATGAATTAGGACGCTTCTTCATTTGAATAAGGAAATTATAAACCACCGAACTATAAATTTATAAATTCTAAGTTACAAGGATTGGGACGCCTCTGTTTGTAAATGACAAATTATAAATGAGTGAACTTAAGTGTATGACATTCATACAAACAATTCTCTTTCAATTCGTTTGTACAAATAGTTCTTTTTCGATCATTTAATCATTATCATTACTATCATCATACAAATAAGTCCCTATACTTCTTTTGATTTGTAAATTGTTCACTCAATTATTTACAAACATCACTTCATCATTCAACTAAATCTCGGGACTAGATTTCTGTAAGAATGGGAGACTATAACAACCTGTATTTTTCATCAATGTAATTATTCATCTATTAAATTAGATGCACTGTAATATCCATCTATTAAAATTAGATGCACTTTATATACCACCTTTTTACAGGGAAATTTTTTGCCTTATTTCATTATGCAACGTAACTTGCATCTCTAAAGTAAACGAGCTCACGCAACCTCTATCAATGCCATATATATCTATGTTTATATCATGTAAACATCCTAATATGTCAAGTCTATATCTTAATATAATTTTTACCAAGTACATTATTCATTTAACGTACTTTTCAAAATGTTATATCAAAACAAGCATTAAATGTTAACGTTTACATCAAAACCCTAATTATATGTAATGTATACATATAAAATGAATGTGCAAGCCTTAAAACACGTATACAAGTGTACAATGAACCACATATGAATATCTTTTCCCTCCTAAATCAAGTTACAACTTTTTAAAGCTTAATGTACAAGTCAATAATGCAAGAAAGTCAAACTAGGTCATTTTACCTCCTAAATCACTTTAGTTTCTTACCACCACTTTAGCACAAGGTACAAACACTTAATACATGACATCTAAACCCTAAACCTAATCCCTAAATCATTCTAAAACCTAATCAAAAACCCTAAACCCTAAACGAAACCCTAAAACACTAATTTCACTTTAAACCTAAAACTAAACCCTAAACCTTAAAACTAAGCCCTAAACCTTAATCTTAAACCCTAAATTATTCTTAATCCTAACCCTAAACCTTAATCATAAACCTATTTCTATTCGAAAACCGTAAATCTTAAAACCATGATCCAAACACCCCTAAATCTTAAACAAGCACCTAAGCACCACTATTGCATCACCATGACCTTACTAAGCAGCCACCTTAGTACCTCCCTTACACCACCATCATCACCACGTCACCAACTTGGGCACCAAGGTGGTTTGTCACCTCCTTGGTTTGTCGTGACCTTCCACCACCCTCCACCATTAATAGCTATGTTCCTAGCTTATAGGAATCACCATATAGCCTCCCTTAGTCACCTCAACTAGCTAGGACACTAATCAAATACCAAAACTTGGGCACCAAGCCCATTCGAAACCTATATAAACTGAAACATACAAACTCTATCAAATCACACCTTAAAACTTTAATACATACTCAAATGGAGTTCTAACATGATCAAAGCAGACCAAGTAGGATCAAGAGAAGCCCTAAGATTAGAATTGAAGCCAAGAACTAAGAAAAAGAAACCCTTGAAGTTGTTTCTAGGCGTACGAACTCAAACAACCCATTTTGACCCATTTTAGCACAAGTAAGCTTATAATCTTGTTCAATAAGCTCATAATCTGTTTTAGAATGTTCATAAGACTCCTAAGATCCTATATGAACTCTTGTTCAAGCCTTGAATCCTCAAACCTAAGCGTTTTTGGTTAAAACCCTAAAAATGACCCGTTTTGATTTTCTAGCTAACGAATCCTTTTTCTAAACTTTTTTTATGTTAGAACATCTTATTTTAGCTTATTCTAATAAGCCATGACCTACAAAACTCTTTTGGATTTCAAAAATGTCAAAATTATGAATTTTGGACTTGATTTGCAAATGTTTTCATGCATATGGGTATATATCGTAACTTTCTGAAATTTATAACTAGAGGGGCTGAAAATGTCATTTTCCTCAAGTTATAACTACAAGGGGCTGTTTTGCCAAGTTCTAAAGTTAAAGGTTTAAATTACATATACTTTATATATAAAGGACTAAACTTGTAAAAGTTTATAAACCAAGGGTATATATTGCTATTTTTGCAAACTTAAAAATATAAAAATAGATATTTTTATATAAATTATAAAAATATATATTAATATTATAAAACACAATTTCATTAAATCCACACTCAATCGTTATTAATCAACGATCGACGCATTATAAATCATTACGTTATAATTCTAAGAAATATAATCATCGGACTAGCTTGTTAAAGAACTTAAAATCTTATCAGTATCACATTACTAGGAATTTCGATGCGAGGTTCCATTAGTATAATGTTTTGACGAGTTTGCTGGGTTTACGATTTAAAATGCCCTGACTTCTCAAACGATACTACATGGCCTCTGGATTATGATAGCCCGAATAGTGATACAATATTTCCATAAATTAATAAATCAAAGTAATATGTTAAACTTTATAATGTTTTAAAACATAAACCATCACACTAAGACTTGACATATTACCCCAGGTTACGTGACAAGGCCGTTACTTTCACTTGATATACTTTTGCCATCAATCAGATTTCCCTATTAAGGTGAGTTCATAGCCTCGTATTTTAAATCTTCTAATGTTTTCATAAACCCGCGAGGGGGATACATGCTATAAATCATGAATAGAAGTATTTTTCTAACTGTATGTTATTATGATATATTATTGCCTAAGTCGTTACTTTTGCCATTAAGACCCGACTATCATGAACCGTTAATTACTTTTCGGAGTAAGCGCAAATGTTGTGAATAGATCTATTTGGGACTGAACACCCCCGTTGGTGTACCTATACTTTCTGGTAACCAAACGCACTTCATTTGAATCACTATGCGGGTGTTTGGCAAAGGCACCCATTGGGGCAACTTCTTGTGATTATTGCTTATCTCAAGGTCTCGGTGTCATGAGCTTAGGGCACTATTGAACTTGTATTCAAACTATTTAATATAACCCTATGAATTTCACTCAACCTTTGTATTGAATCTTTAGCATGTTTATCTCAGGTAACCGAGCATCTCATGGCATGGAGTGGCACGGACTTGAAGATGGCTAAACTGTTATCATTCAAACTTTATGTTTTCATGTAGATTTTGGGACCTCTGTTTGTAAAAACTCTGATGAAATAATGAATAATAACTTATCTTTTAAAAACGTCTCTTTTGAGTCGTTTTCTATGATTATGACTGTTGTACTATGAAATAATACCCCAGATTAGCTTCCGTTGCTATTTGTCAAAATGGGGGTGTTATATTACTTTCGGTAACTTTCTAAAAATAGAAACTTTATAGAAAAGTGTCATGATATTGTTAGTGCGTCAAAGTAAACTGTTTTGCGTCGCACTTGGAGAATATAGTATATGATTGTATAAACGTAATAGTGATATATATGTAGATGCAAGTATGTATTATATGAGTTATTATACTTTTAGTCACATACCGCTATATATGTATTATATAGGTCGCGGTTAAGACGTGAAGCTATTTGCGCTTGTTGATTTGATTGAATTGGATCTTTTGCTTAAGGTGAGTTCATAGCCTCGCATTTAAATCTTTTGATTGTTTTTAAACCCGCGAGGGGGATGCATGTTTGTTTTATAAAATAGAACACATATGATTTTATGGTATGCTGGACCCGAATATGAGATTGTTTCCGCATAAGTAGCTATTGTCGAAGTCTCTTATTTCATGAACCGTTAATTGCCTTAAGAGGTGAACGCTAATGCATTAAATAGATCTATTGGGTTTGACAACCCTGTCCGGGGTTTGAATCCTTGTGACCACCCTGTCAAACGGACATTTTGTATTTAGAAGTAATAGGTATATGACAATAATACCTCGTTTTGGGGCACATTAACATATGAAATGACATATGTATTGTTAACGTTCGGTGTCATGAGCTTATTACGTGAAAGAAAAGAAGTTGCTATACATTGCATTCGTTGCTTTGTTTTCTCGAGAACTAATTATGTGTTCAAAGATTATTGCTATTGATTATTTTAAACTCTATGAATTTCACTCAACATTATTGTTGGTGTTTTAAACATGTTTTATCCTAGGTAACCAAGGATGAAGGCAACGATGGCCTGGAGGTGTCGTGTGTGTGATGGATTTGGTGAAAGACTACTTGTGTGTTCCTTGTCTTTCAAAAACAATGTCTTAAGTTGTTCTAAAACAATGTCTTTATTTTGAAATAATGGATTTTAAAATGTTGTATTGGTTATGGTTGCGATTCTGTAGGGACCGAAACGCGTTTTACTCTGATTAATAATGGAACACATGTTTGTTAAATGTCTCATTTGGGTCGTTTTTTATTTTCTTGGTAAATGGTGCTATTTAGTAACACCCAATTGCTAAATTCCGTTGCGCAATCCAAAGTCTTTTGGATGGGGGTGTTACAGAGTGGTATCAAGAGCCTAAGGATATAGAGAACTAGGTCGAGTCTTTTTGAAAACCTAAACTATAACGCTTCTACACGCATGCCAAGACTCCTCGTTGCCATTGGTTACATATAGAAAGAAAAGGTATATTTACGTATGTGTTGTATGTATGAATTGTTATGTATAGGTATATTTGTGCATGTGTTGGATGCATAAATTGTTATGTATTGGTACATTTATGCATGTGCTATATGCATAGAATGGCATGTGATTATATAATGATTATTATTATTATATATGTTTAGAATATAATTAAGGTATATACTAAACGAGAATGTCACGAATTATGAATTTTTATTTGTTGCGCATTTATGCGAACTGTTATTTTGGGTAATTGTGTTCCAATAAGAATAAGAAGTGATACGCTATTGAATAAGTATTATATAATATTTCTTAGATTATCATGGTTAACGTAATTCCTCCTGATCATGTGGATGATGTACCTGTTGTTGAGCCAAATCAACACCATGATGTTCCTGTTGTTCCCAAGCTTGTCTTAGTAGATGAAGACGAGGACCCGGAAGAGGAAGAATTTGAGGAAGAAGAAGAACCCCAAGAAGAAGAAGATGATATGGAAGTTGACATCAAGGAAGATAAGAATGAGCCAGAGTTGACATATCCTTATGAAGAGGTGGATCCTCTTAACCCTCCGCCGCCTGCTTTTGAGTCAGAACCTGAGGATGATCGAGGTTAAGAACACGATTGAGTCCGAGGATGAGACTGTTCCTGCTAGTGTCCATAAGGTAGGTGAGTCGTCTGCTGCTCCTTTTCTTTGAGAGGAGAGTGATGGTCTATTGCCTGGTCTCATGAGGAGGGACATTAACTCTCTTTTTGGTCGGATGGCTTCTCTTTCAAGATGATTGTGTGGTCGCGAGACAGCGCATGCATTGGCCGAGAAGAAGGAATAGCAAAGGACGAGTATTATGGTAAGTTGATTTTGGATTTGGGTAATAAAGTGTGTTCTAGTGTGGAGAAAGGAACGGCTGCAATGGAAAAGCTGGTTGAAAAGCTCGGTGATGCTGAAGAAAAAGCTAAGTGTAAGAAATTGAAGAAGGAACTTGAAGAAGCAAGGTTTATCAACACATTCCTTCGTATGCAGAACGAACGAGTCGAGAGAGATCTCTATTGGACTAGAGTTTGAGCTTATGAGTTCTATCAAGAGATGATTCGTAAGGGATTTATGTTTGAAGAAAGACCGAATGAAGCTATCGATGTTCTGATTAAAGATGAGAAGAGTCCATCATCTAAGCCGCGAGGATCTCCTCGTGATTCTTAGTAGTTTAGTTTCAATTGTGGATCTTTATTATGTAATCACTAAACTGAATCCTCAGTTAGTAGAATTAGTGCTATTGGTTGTAACGATTTGTATCATTTCATGAAACAATGTAACTATGTATTAACTCTTTGTGATGAATAATGAATGACTATCTTTTGATTACTACTTGATGTTGTGTGACCGTTATTGTGATTGATTTGTCATTGTACCATGTAATGAGTATATAATGTTATGAATGCTTATCAGATTGTTTCCTGTGTGACATGACAGAATCATGCCTCCAAAGTCTGCACCTTTGACTCAAGTTGCTATTTGTCGAATGATCAAGGAAAGTGTCGATGTTGTTATCGCGGCTAAGCGAGCTAGACATGAGAATGATGGAAATGATGCTAGAGGGTCTGGACCAGTTAGGAGTCAAGATGTCGCACCCGCTGTTCGTGAGTGCACTTTTGCTGGGTTTATAAAGTGCAATCCTACTGGTTTTCACGGTACTGAAGGAGCTATCGAATTACGAAGATGGTTCGAGAAAACTAAGAGTGTTTGTTTTTGGATTTATTGAAGATGTGATTACGAAGACGATTGATTATCACTTATTTGATGTTGTAGTTGAGTTTCACAGGTGCGTGTTCTTATCATATCTTAAAGTGGGTGTTACACTTTAAAGATAACTTGTTCGTTTTATATGGTGTTGACGAAGACTTGAAGAATCTAGCAATGTGTGATTTTTCTTATGATGCTCAATGCGCACATTGGCTATCACTTAAAGGAGTTACGTTGTAGTGCTCAGTGTCTCATCTAGTTGAGGATTCTTTCAAGAGGTTGCGGTCTACTTATACTTCTTGGTTCAGTATAAGTTTGGAGTCACGTGGATAAACAAGACATAAGACACAAGTTTGGGATATTCAACTTCTTCATCAAATTCGTAATACTCAGTTTTCTTCATCAGTAATCACTACAAAAAGCCTACAGAATTGAAGATGTTCATGCACAGTTTCAGGGGAAGGTCATTACTACTGCTAGTCATTATTAATACTGCTAGTTTAAAATTTCTACTGCTTGAGTTCATTATTTGTGTTGAACTTCATGGGGGGTAATTTGAGTCAGTGGAAAGCTTGGATTAAAAGTTTTGATATATGATTTGAGGTTGTAAAGATCAAAGTTGCTTATATGTTCCCTATTGGATGAAGACAAAAAGGGGAAGATGATTATATGATTAGCAACTTATAGATCCTGTGGTGGCATGGAATGGAGATTGATAACTTAAGGGGAAGATCTTAAGTTAAGGGGAAGCAGTTTACAAAGCAAGATTGTTTCATTCAGGGAGATCCATGATCTCAACTTCAGGGGAAGTTCGTGCAAGAATTTGTTTGTTTTGTCATCATCAAATAGGGGAAGATTGTTGGGATTTACAGATTTGATGAGACAAAAGAACAAAAGAATGAAACAAGAAGAACTAATTTAGCATTATGGGATTTTAGAAGACTTGAAGTCAAACAGTAGTTATCTTCTCATTCAATGCAGTCAAACAGCGATTAATGCTGATTGGAGATTAATTACAACTTGAAGATTAATGCTGATTTAGTTTCCTAATTATTTAGTCAACCATATTAAATACATTGACTAAGTATTTAATACAATTGTTGACTGGAATTAATTTTCTTTGTAAGTCTTATGGTCTCTCTCTATATAAAGAGATCATAGACACATAGTTTTATATATCCAGATATATAGAGCTCTCCCAATGAGAGTCTAGTAAACGTGTGTGTGTGTACACAGTAGTTAGTTAGTTAATAGTTATTTAGTTAATAGTTAGTTAGTAGTCTCAAAGTATAGATTTGGGGCAAGATGGAAACGTATGATAATAAAACCTTGTTTGATAATATACTGTTCTTATTATTCCGCTGTGCATATTTATATTATCTGTAAAACATATCCTAGATGGGCTTAAAAGATCTCCACAATTGGTATCAGAGCCTGGTGGCTCATGATATCTAGGATATACAAGGTTTATGGAGTCGATTCTATGGAGGACGTATTGTTCATGGTGCTTATTCGTCCATACAAGTTCAAGATTGATGATGTTAGTACGTGTTTATGCTGCCAATACTTCATTGCTACTGCCTGATTTTATTAAATGCTACTGCTTCGTGTATTAGTATTGCTAGGTTTAAAAGCAGATACTACTGTTTGGTTCGTGTGTTTATACTGCTAGTATTAAATGAGTTTGTACTGCTAGCTTTATGCGATAACGAATAACACACAACTTGGTTCTCGGATGGGACAAAGATTTAATTAAATTGAAAAAGGCTGTTTTTGGATTTATTGAAGTTGTGATTACAAAGAAAATTGATTATCACTTATTTGATGTTGTAGTTGAGTTTCACAGGTGCGTGTTCTTATCATATCTTAAAGTGGGTGTTACACTTTAAAGATAACTTGTTCGTTTTATATGGTGTTGACGAAGACTTGAAGAATCTAGCAATGTGTGATTTTTCTTATAATGCTTTATGCGCACATTGGCTATCACTTAAAGGAGTTACGTTGTAGTGCTTAGTGTCTCATTTTATAGGATAAATGAGGATTCTTTCAAGAGGTTGCGGTCTACTTATACTTCTTGGTTCAGTATAAGTTTGGAGTCACGTGGATAAACAAGACATAAGACACAAGTTTGGGATATTCAACTTCTTCATCAAATTCGTAATACTTAGTTTTCTTCATCATTAATCACTACAAAAAGCCTACAGAATTGAAGATGTTCATGCATAGTTTCAGGGGAAGGTCATTACTACTGCTAGTCATTATTAATACGAGCTTATGACTATTAAGGATGAGAGAGTACGCACAGGTTCCGAATATGGTTATAGTGCGTTTTGCTCTATAATGCTATGCTTTTATTTTATTCGTTCGGGTTCTCTGATTAGGAGTTTTTTGGGTGGATACTAGATTTAGTTCCATGGCTTATACCGATCGCGTTAAAATAGAGCTTGTTGATGATGTAGGTTAGCTGATGGAAGGGTATTTTGAAATGTTGCACTTTGAATTTAGTGAACCATATTTTTGATATCGATCTTATGCCGATTGAGCTTGGTACGTTTGATGTCATAATTGGTATGGATTGGCTTGTCAAGCACGATGCCGTTATCGTCTGTGGCGAGAAGGTTGTTCGTATACCATACAGAAACAAGATGTTGATAGTTGAAGGTGACAAGGGTGTGTCTTGACTAAAGGTCATATCTTGTATTAAGGCCCGTAAGTATCCCAAGCGAGGTTGTCATTTGTTTTTGGCACATGTGATAGAGAAGAAATCGAAGGAGAAATGATTGGAAGACGTGCCTGTAATTCATGATTTTCCTAAGGTGTTTCCTGAGGAGTTTCCAGGACTACCACCGCCGAGGCAAGTAAAGTTTCGAATTGATCTAGTGTCGGGGGCTGCACCTGTTGCACGTGCACAATATAGATTGGCACCATCTGAGATGAGAGAGTTGCCGGTACAATTGCAAGAGCTGCTGGAGAAAGGATTTATTCGTCTGAGTTCATCACCGTGGGGAGCACCGGTGTTGTTTGTGAAGAAGAAAGATGGATCTTTTAGAATGTATATAGATTACCGCGAGTTGAACAAGTTGACTGTCAAGAATCGTTATCCTCTCTTGAGAATCGATGATTTATTTGACTAACTTCAGGGTTCTAGCGTGTATTCTAAGATCGATCTACGATCAGGATATCACCAGTTACGCATTAAGGAAGAGGACATTCCAGTTACAACATTTAGAACTCGATATTGTCACTTTGAGTTCCAAGTGATTCCATTTGGATTAACTAATGCGCCTGCTGTGTTTATGAACTTGATGAACCGAGTATGCAAGCCATATCTTGATAAGTTCATCATAGTGTTCATCGATGATATTTTGGTTTATTCCAAGGACGAAGAAGAGCACGGAAAGCATTTCAAGATTATTTTGGAGCTTCTTAAGAAAGAGAGATTGTACCACAAGTTTTCAAAGTGTAATTTTTGGCTAGATTCGGTACAATTTCTTGGTTATGTAATTAATCGTAGTGGTGTTCATGTTGATCCTGCCAAGATCGAAGCCATTAAGAATTGGGATGCACCAACGACGCCAACGGATATGAGGTAATTTCTTAGATTGGTTGGTTACCATCGGAGGTTTATTGAAGGTTTTTCTTTGATTTCTAAGCCGCTGACGAAGTTGACTAAGAAAGATAAGAAATACGAGTGGGTAAAAGAAGAAGAGGAAGCTTTTTAGACATTGAAGCAAAAGTTGTGTAGTGCACCGATCTTAGCCTTGCTTGAGGGAACGGAAGATTTCGCGGTGTATTGCGATGCGTCACTTAAAGGTTATGCAGCCGTGTTGATGCAAAGAGAGAAGGTAATAGCATATGCTTCTCGACAATTGAAAGTCTATGAAGAGAATTACACTACTCACGATTTGGAGTTAGGAGCCGTTGTTTTCGCTCTTAGGTTATGGAGACATTATTTGTATGGAACGAAATGTGTGATTTTCACTGATCACAAGAGCCTACAATATATTTTGAATTAGAAAGAGCTGAACTTGAGACAACAGAGATGGATTGAGTTGTTGAGTGATTATGATTGTGAGATTCGGTATCATCCTAGAAAAGCGAATGTTGTGGCTGACGCCTTAAGTCGAAAGGAAAGGAATAAGCCATTGCGTGTTCGAGCTTTGATGATGACTGTTCACAATGATCTACCAAAGCAGATTCGTGAAGCTCAGAAGGAAGCGATGAAAAAGAAGAATGTAAGGGTAGATAATTTGGGGAGATTGATTAAGTAAATATTCGAGTTTCGCCTTGATGGAACATGTTGTTTTGGAAATCGTGTTTGGTTGCCGTGATTCAGTGGATTGAGGGATCTGATTATGCATGAGTCGCATAAGTCTAAATATTCTATCCATTCGGGATCGGACAAGATGTATCAAGATTTGAAGCTGTTGTACTGGTGGCCGAATATGAAAGCCGATATTGCCACATATGTAAGCAAGTGTTTGACTTGTGCGAAGGTTAAGGTCGAGCATTAGAAACCATCCGGGTTGCTGCAACAACCTGAGATTCCAGTTCGGAAGTGGAAAAGGATTACTATTGATTTTGTGAGTGGACTGTCAAGAACGCTGAGTGGGTATGATACGATTTGGCTCAGTGTCGATCTACTGACCAAATTTGCTCATTTCCTACCAATAAATAAAACGGATAAAATGGAGAAGCTCACGGAATCTTATTTGAAGGAAGTTGTGTGTAGGCATGGTGTTCTTATTTCGATCATTTCGGATGGAGATAGCCATTTTATGTTGAGATTCTGGAAATTGCTTCAGAAAGCGTTGGGAACGAATTTGGATATGAGTACCGCTTACCACCCTCAAACGGATGGTCAAAGCAAAAGGACTATACAAACACTAGAAGATATGTTGGTGCCTGTGTGATCGACTTTAGAAGTAGCTGGGATCGCCATCTGCCATTGGTCGAGTTCTCATATAACAATAGTTATCACGTGAGCATTAAGGCTGCACCATATGAGGCTTTGTACATACGAAAATGTAGATAACCTGTATGCTAGAGTGAGGTTGGGGATAGCCAACTCACCGGTCCAGAATTGATCTATGGTACGACCGAGAAATCGTCCAGATTAAGAACCGTTTGTTAACTGCCCGTAGTCGCCAGAATAGCTATGCAGATAGAAGAACTAAGCCGTTGGAATTTAAAGTCAATGATATGGTACTAATACAAGGTTTTACTTGTTTTTATGTCGCATGGGAAGGGCGCTATGCGTTTTGGAAGCGCGGAAGTTAAGTCCACTTACATCTGGGTCATTCAAGATTCTAGCTAGAGTTAGTCTTGTAGCTTATATGTTGTGTTACTGAAGAGTTGACGGGGGGAGATTCATAAAAGTACTTCTTCAGTTTTAAATCTAAGAAAATGTTTAGCGGGAAGGCGATATTGTTTGTTTCGATGGATGAGATTCAAAAATGATGACGTCAGTTGATATGATTGAAGAGCCAGTGGAAGTTGTTGATAGAGAGGTCAAGCGACTTAAGCAAAGTAGGATACCTATCGTTATAAAGTTCGGTTGGAATTCGAAAGAGTCCAAGCATTTACTTGGGAGCGTGGGACCATATAGAAAAATTACTCCTCTCTCTTTACAAGTAAAGATGAAGCGAGAAAGAGTAGATAAGTCGAGCTGAGCACTGGGACGACGCTCCTTAAAGGGAGGGAAGAATGTAGAAAATCTACCACGCGCCGCGCGCACTCGCGTCAACGTTCTCTCCTAAGTCAAGGATAATTATTTTTGCTACCGTGATTAATTATAGTCGCGCGCGCGCTCGCGCTGATAAGGTTTGCAAGTGAAAATTTCCATTCTTTATGGTAATTTCAAGCCCGCCTCGCGGATCTGAGTTCTATTTGTTTTTTAACGTCTAAGAAAGTTTCAGGAAAACTTTATCATTGTTGCCTCACCGAGAGCCGTTGTTATGTTACTTTTTGTATTTTAAACATTTTCTACAGCTTTTTCTGGTAAAAACCGTGTTTAAAGGTTGTGTTTTACTTGATTTAACGTTTTATTAAACGTTTCAAAGTAAAATTAATGGGACGGATTTAAAATATTTACTAACGTGGTGTAACCCGAGTCTTTGGACGATTTTATCAACAACATAGATGCTTTGTACTAGTTTTAAAAGGGCTTAAGGATGGAAGGACTAAAATTGCCAAAGTGCTAAACTTGTGTTCTATAAATAGGACACTTATACACACACTTATAACTTTTGCCAAAATCATTTTCTTCCTCCTCCTCCCCAGCTCCACGAACTGGCCACCCTTCACCACCACTTTCCGATCAAATCTCTGACATGCAATTAAATCCGTTTACATATTATTAATCATTGTTTCAAGAGCTACATATCCCAAAATTAAAATCCTACATGCATTAAGATTTGAAGATGTTAGATTTTTGGTGTGTTCTTGCCATTTTCGTGTATAAGGGGGTGTTCAAAATAGTTAGATTGTTGTTGTAGCGAAGTTGGTTGTTGAAAAAGGTTTTGTTTGTTTGGGTTTGGTGTTCGCTCGATTTCAAAAGGCCAAGGCAAACCATAGTTTGATTTTCTTATAAGCATTGTGAGCTTCTATTTATGTTTATATGTTGGTTAATTTATGTATATTACGTGTTATATGATATAAGATTCAAATGCGGAAATTATTGAAAGTGTGTTTGGTTATTGACCAAAGTTTGATAGTTTTGGTATGATTAAATATGATAGTTAAGCGTGTTTTGATAGTCAGATTATGTCAAAAATGTCGTTTTAATAGGTTTTGGGTTGACCAAGTTTGACCAGAAAGTTTGACTTACCCGTAGCGAGTTGAAAATTTTTTGTAATTTATTTTTGATAATGTCAAGTGATAGTGTTCGCCTTTAGCTACGTTTCACTAGGTGGATCGTCACGTAACTCTTAATAATGAACGTTTTACGACCGAGTCAAGTTTGGTTATTTTTGGTTTTTGGTGTAAAAGTCAACTACGAAGTTTGACTTTTGAAAGTCAAACTTGCGTAAACTTTTGAATATAGTCTATAATGAGAAAAGGGTTTGTAATGTTAGTTAATTGATAAAGAATTATGAAGTTCGGGTTATATTATCCTTACTTTCGGTAACTTTCTAAAAATGGAAACTTTGTAGAAAAGTGTCATGATATTGTTAGTGTGTCAAAGTGAAATGTTTTGCGTCGCACTTAGAGAATATAGTATATTATTGTATCCAAAGGTCAGTTGTGATATATATAGTATATATATATATAGATATATATATATTCAATATGTAATAATATATATAATAATAACATATAATATTATATATATTTAAGAATAATATATATATATGCAAGTATGTATTAAAATGACAGTTCATATGTACTCTTTTAGTACATACCTGCTATATATGTATTATCTTAGAGTTCGCAGGTTAAGACGTGAAGCTATTACCGCTATATTGCGATTTGATTGAATTGGGATCTTTTGCTTAAGGTGAGTTCTATAAGCCTCAGCATGTTAAATCTACATCTGTTTTGTACACCGCGAGGGATGCATGTTTTAGTTTTATAAAACAATATGAGCACATATGATTTTACGGTTAAATGCCCCCCCCAGGGTGACCCGAATATGAGATTGTTTCCGCATAAGTAGCTATTGTCGAAGTCCCTTATTTCATGAACCGTTAATCGCCTTGTGAGGTGAACGCTAATGCATTAAATAGATATATTAGGTTTGACAACCCTGTTCGAGGTATGAATCCTTGTGAACACCCTGTCAAACGGACATTTTGTATGTAGAAGTAATAAGTATATGACAATAATACCTTGTTTTAGGGAACATTAACATATGAAATGGCATATGTATTGTTAACGTTTGGTGTCATAAGATTATTGCGTGAAAGAAAAGAAGTTTCTATACATTGCATTCGTTGATTTGTTTTCCCGAGAACTAATTATTTGTTCAAAGATTATTACTATTAATTATTTTAAACTCTATGAATTTCACTCAAAATTGTTGTTGACGTTTAAACATGTGTTATCCCAAGTAACCAAGGATGAAGGCAACGATGGCGTGGAGGTGTCGTGCGTGTGATGGATTTGGTGAAAGACTACTTGTGTGTTCCTTGTTTTTCAAAAACAATGTCTTAAGTTGTTATAAAACAATGTCTTTATTTTGAAACAATGGATTTTCAAATGTTGTATTGGTTGTGGTTGCGATTCTGTGGGGACCTGAACGTGTTTTACTCTGATTAATAATAGACACAACATGTTTGTTAAAGCGTCTCATTTTGGGACATTTCTATATCTTGGTAAATGTTGCCTATTTAGTAACACCCATTGCTAAATTCTGTTTTGCGCAATCCAAAGTCCTTTGATGGGTGTACATTCGTGTTCATTTATAGGTGCCTTTGGTATCAATTTTGTGGTTAATATTCGTGTTATGAAAGGATCATGGTTGTTTGTGTCTGCTATTAATGATCAATGGTCTGATGTGTTATTCAATGCTTAAGATTGAAGTTTGTGATAGTGTAAAATTTATATTAACCGATTTATACATTCCTGTCTTTTGTGACCAACCTATTGATTAGATCGTCTCATTACACAAAAACAAAATATACGCATAAAATTTGCACCAACCGATATGTATACATTACTGTTACAACTAAGAGATTTTAACGTCTGTTTGTACTATAAACCAGATTTACATACTCGTGTACTAAACACAGATTTCATACATGGTCTTCTCTCAATCGATTTTCAATATGTTTGTGGTCTACTGAACGGCGATTTATACGCGTTGTTGGTTGTGTCCGATATTAAAGCTCCATTACATACCAACCTGATTTTATACGGTCTTCTCTTATAACTAAGCTATTTATACACTGTTTTCATAACTAAGCGATTTATATACAGACCTTATAACTAAACGATTTATACATAATTGAATAACCATGCGATTTATACACACCTAATAACTAGGCGATTTATACACTTTCCTAGGCAGAACTATACTAGATTTTACTCTAAGTAATTCATTCCTATAATGCTTTCACATATTTGAGCCTCACTTTTGGGTATATTGGTATGTATTATCACTGTGATGCTAGTTGATTGTGTTTGATCAAACAGTTAATACTGAATGACCTTATTGAGTGATGTTTCTCTGATCGTTCGTCTTAAGTGTTGTTTGAATAGCTTGATTCAATGTGTTGCAAACGCTAAGTGATGTTTCGTGTTTTGTTGTCTAGATATACACGTGAGCCGACGTTTAATAAACTGTCATGAACATAATCTTAGCAGAACCATGAATCCTTGGTGCAAATCAAATTTCCTCTTGATTCATTCGCTGTTCCAATGGGTTGCTCTGAGGCTGAGACATCCACGACTAAGGAGAAGTGCCCCATAAAGAATTGAATCTTTACTAAGCCACAAAAGAGAAGCAACATCATCAAGTTACTTGACTGCCACTAACGAGCTATGACGTCATGTCGAAACTTCCCGCATTCCTGATCACTGCAGAGTAATCAGAAATATACAATGCAATTCGTTTTCGAATACTAGTTACCAAGGTTCTCAGACATCATCATCATATCGATTTAAAGGATTCTTAACAACAAGCAAGTTTCAGATGAATGCTAGAAATCATTCCATGACATTTCTCTGATTTTTCAAAACTTCTGGATCAAATCCATCTTAGATATTTAGACTATAATATACGGCTCCATCTAGCTGATAGAAGAAATTGTGTCAATCTCATCTATGAACTGCGTGATACACAGTGAAAACATCACTACATACATCTACCTTGAACTTAGGTCACATATGATCACATGCACCTAACCCTTGGGGGAAAACGAAAAACATTTTGCAGCAGTTACAACAGTGTGCCACTTTTCCGGAAAACCACTAGACTTAGAATAACTCTTAGTTATGTCATAGAGCTCATTTCTGTGGGGGATGTATCACGCATGCTGACATGTTGATTGTAGTTAAACCTTCTGAAGACTTTTGCCAATTCCAAAGAGCGAACAATCACTCTCAAAGGGAACCATCGACCTCTACTCCTAAGATTCATAGAGCAGATCATCATCAAATCTCACTTCTCATCTCACAAAACATGTCCAATCTCCCATGAGGAACGCAGCGTAAATCTACATACAGCTGCAGAGATGACATCTATTCGGGTACCTAAATATATAGTCCTTCTAAACTGTTGATACAAAAGGTTGGGACGTCGTTATTAGTCCGAATTAGAGTCTACGGATCTGTTATAGGCCCCAGTTCTCTGATCAATTAAGTCTTGATGTATTGAGACCTGCGCACTAAGAAAACAAAGCACCGTTAGGCTTACCGTGTGATTGTCCTCCCACGATTATCGCACTCGGCCGATGAGAGTAAGTAGTATGCGTATTAGGTTTTAGTAGAAGGTTAGGGTTATGAGGGTGTACCTTTGATGAGAGCCTAGGTGCTCTTTATATACTCACCAAACCCTAATGGGCTTTGTCCCATTAATTAGGTTAGTACCACGAGAGCCACCACCGTTATTAAGTACTAGTGGGCCACCTCAAGATTATACTCGTATCGTAACGGGTGCTTTATAGATACATAGCGCACCGTGTGCGCTAGTTGGGCTCATGGGCTAAATATCCTTCGTCTGATAGCCCATATGTCATGGGCTTCTCATAGGCAGTACCATATCGGGCCTTGGAACAACCCGTAATTGATGTCGCTACGTGCCCATTCACATGGGCCTAAGGGTACTAAGTATTTCTATTAGCGGCATCACAGGGTTCATGACCCGCAAGATTTGGACTATACGTCAACCTACTTCCCCTAGTATTAGTATTGCGCTTGGGTAAGGACCGCTGTGGCTTTAGTACACTACAACTAGTCGCGTAACTACCGCGAGTATGCTATTGTGGAAGAAACAAGAATATACATTGGTTCATTCTAACCAATTTATACGTTTGGTTTCACTAACCGATGTATACGTCCATTAATACCAACCGATTTATACTCTTCTCCTATAACTAAGCAATGTATACACTGTTTCATAACTAAGCGATTTATACACAGACCTTATAACTAAACGATTTATACATAATTGAATAACCAGGCGATTTATACACACCTAATAACTAGGCGATTTATACACTTTCCTAGGCAGAACTATACTAGATTTTACTCTAAGTAATTTATTCCTATAATGCTTCACTATTTGACCTATTTTGGGTATATTGCATATGTATTTATCTGTGATACTTAGTTGATTGTGTTTGATCAACAGTTAATCTGAATGACCTTAGTTGATGATTTTCTATGATCTTCGTCTTGTGTTAGTGTTGAATGCCTGATTCAATGTGTTGCAATCGTTTTTGTTGTATATATCTGCCCTGTTAATAAACTATCATGAACATATCTTAGCAGAACCATGAATCCCTCTGGTGCCAATCAAATTTCTCTTGACAATGCCTTGGTTGCTCCTGAGGCTAGACTCAAGATTGGAGAGTGCAATAGAAGAATCGAATTTACTAAGCCACAAAGAGAAGCAACATACCAAGTTACTTTGGATGCTCTAAAGCTCAGTCCTTTCTATCCTGCATTCCTGATCACTGCTGGAGTACCAGAAATATACATGCATTAGTTTTGGAATACAGTTACCAAGGTTCAAGATTCATCATCATATCGATTCAAGTTAGACAACAAGAGGTTCAGAGTGAATGCTGAAATATTCCATGACATTCTCTAGATTTGTCCAAAACTTCTTGATCAACCATTTGATATACCTCCATCTACTGATGAAGAAATTGTATCATTCATCTATGAACTCGGATACACAGGAAATATTGAAACTCTACCTTAATTGGTCATTGATCACATGCACCAACCTTGGAGAACATTTGCAGCTATTATCAACAGGTGCCTTTTCAGGAAAACCACTAGACTTGATAACCTTAGTTTGTCTAGAGCTCAAATTCTGTGGGGGAGTGTATCACTGCAAGAATGTTGATTTGTTGAACTCTTCTGGGAAGACTTTGCATTCCAAATCGACAATCACTTCTCAAAGGGAACCATGCCCTATCCTAGATTCATAAAGATCATCATCAATCACTTCATCTCATAAAACAAGTCAACCTCCATGAGGAACATGATAAATCTACATACAGCTAGAGATGACAGTCTTTTGGGTATACTAAAATATGTATCCAAGATCGAAGAACATCAAGTGTATGGAGCTATGATTACTAAAGAGATGCTTAATGAAGACATTCTGAATTCTACTGCCTACCAGACTTACTATGCTTATGCTAGTGGTGCTAAAGAGCCCAAGAAGGCAAGGAAGTTCAAGAAGCCCGCTTCACCTAAACTGAAGATTGTCCTAGTCTCACCCAAAGAACCTACCAAGAATCCTGCCAAAGGTAAGAAAGATGTATCTCAAACCAGGAAGCCAGCTAGTAAACCTAAACCAACTAAGAAGAAGACACCGGTTAAGGCTGATAGAGGAAAAGGTTTGAATGTTCTGTCAGCAGTAGCTCTATCTGAAACTGCTCAGCTAAAAGAGGCTACAAAACGAAGCAAGAAAGATTTTCACATCTCTCATGCAAGTGGCTCAGGTGATGGAATTGATTTTGAATCAGGGGTTCCTGATGAGAAACAACGCAAGATCTCTGGTACAAATGAAGGAACTGGTACTAAACCAGGGGTTCCAGATGTACCCAAATATGATTATGAAAGTGAGAAAGAGTCTTGGGGTAATAGTGGAGAAGAAGAAGATGATGATGATGATGAAGATGATTCTGAAGATGAGAGTAACGATGACAATAATGATGATGATGGTGATTATAATGATGATGAAGACAAGAATGATGATGATAATGAGGCTATCAGTGATAGAACTGAGTCAGATAGAATCAAGATTCCTGATCTCAATCAGCCCAATAAAGAAAATGAAGAAGAAGAAGAAG